>JBBYHH010307316.1:0-12482 GCA_038382905.1 Daphne laureola
CGTGATCCATGCTAACATGTGCATATGCATCTACACCTACAGAGCCTTATACACTTTGACCACCTCTAGGTCACTGCTGCTGCTGCTAACACAAATAAGAGGAATTAACCGTTAGTTGTTCATAAGTGCTCACCCATAATCCTCAAGTAAACATACTCCCATTCGAGGCCACCCCCGTAACCAGAACTGAAATCACATATAGGAGCTGTACATGTACCTTAATCACAAACCACAAAGAAACCTTACGAAACCATACCACAGATTGCTTATCAGAAGCTCCTGAAAAACTTTAATTATAAGGGGGGTGAGTCCTCGAGAGAAACTCAGTAAGGGCTTAGGTAAGGGTAATGGTTTTTGAAGAAAACCACATCCATAAAAGGGTTAGTGTGCCATGTTCTAACAATATATACAATCCTAAATATCGCATGGATAATGATATGTAAAATGATATGATATGCAATATAGGTGTCCCATTAGATGATAAAAGAACCATCATGTCCCTCCGGACGGAAACAAAACCCTCTCATCCCATCGGATGGAAACACAAACATATACGACAGCCCCCGGTGGCAATCAAAGGCCATTACAAGCGGGGTGAGAAAAGCAGGCGCATGGTACCAGCGAGAGGCCTAGGTTCCCCTTAAAACTGTCATTCTCCTAGAAATGGTCATCAAATGATCAATACATAATCGCAACCGCCCGGTTGGTTCGCCCACACAGTCGACAGACTGGATCTCCCGTACTTAAAACCTGCATACCATTAACCTTACCATGTAAATAGCCCTGGGAGTCACCGCACCCCACCCTCAACCCGGGAACTAGCCTCAACTAACCTGATATGCATGCCAACACCGCAGAATGCATATAAAGAAAGTTGAACCCTTACATGCACATTGTAGAATTTTTTGCACTTTCCCAAGGTAACCATATCGATCTGAAAATGTGGCAGCACTCCGGTTGCATCCCGCATAGCCCAAATACAGAAAATGCTGCTAAATAAACACACAATAATAAGAAACAGAATCCTCAAATCAGTGATCGATATCCATTACAAAAGAAGCTTTAACATCAAGCTTCACCATTCCGGCGAAAACATGAACAAGAAGGCCAACCAAGCAAAATACTACCAAATATTCATATACCAATTCAGAAGGTCAAATCCAACCCATTTTCAATTCTAATCCAACACTTATCGAAGATTACCAACTTTATTCGATAACTAATAATTTCGGCCATCACATGGAAAATTAGACCGACCACGCAAAATATTACCAACTTCGTACTTAACTGCAAATGAGCTAAATTTCACTTTATTTGTCACTAATTACCAACCAACCAACACCCAATCTTTTCCAAAATGTCTATTTCGGCCCAAAACTTCAAAAAGTGACAAAATATTTCATTAACATCAATTTAGCTCATTTTCACCCAAATTTATCATTTAACATTAAACAACATCATTAATCTATCAAAATCCACATCAAAGAACAACAACACATTTCTTCCTTAGTCAATTTTCGCTAAACTTGGAAAATTACCCAAGAAAGTATCCCTCAACCATTCCACAATGAATTTAGGAGCCCTAAGCATCACTAAATCATTTCAATTCCTTAATTCCAACAAACAACACCAACATTCTTTTCCTACTTAAAATTCGGCCATACTTGAAAATTAGCCATGAGAGTTTTCTTCAACTTTTCAACAACACTTTAGGAGCTTAAAAGCATCACTAATTCATCACTAATTCATCATAAATTCATGCTTCTAACAAAATTCATCACCCTTCAACTTTTCCCAAATTTTTGACCTCTTTGAAAAATTCAACTAGAGAATTTTCTTCCAACTTTAACTAACATTTTAGGAGCTCATTAGCATTCCTAATCCAACACAAATCAATACTTAACAAAGAATCATCAACATAATTTTCATCAACAATTCTAACTTTGACCATGGCTTAACTTTGACCAACATGATGATTCAAGGTTAATTCCCAACATGAAATGTGTTCATAATCATCCTAACAACACTTTAGAACTATAATTTCATCTCACTTCTTCATTACTCACGAAATCACAAAAACACCAAATTTGTTCATTCTTGACAAAATCGACCATGACAAAGAATGAAGTAATGATGAAGCTCCAAGTATTAAAAGTGTAGGTAATCATCCATAAAATACTTTGGGATCACAAATTCAAGTTATTCTTCAAGATTCAAATTCGAGTTCCAAGCCCTAGCTCACCATATTGTTCAAAAGATAGCTTAAAATGAAGAATAGTTGATGGAAATCTTCTTACCTCAAAGATTTAGTGATGAAACAAGCTTTCCTCTTGCAAAATGGAAGAAAAATGATGAAACCTCCTTGCCCATGAAGAGCTCCAAATAGCCGACCATGGTGAAGGGAAGAAAGAAGAAGATAAAGTTGAATACGTTTTATCCTTCTTTCTTCTTTATTTCCTTTTCTTTTTATTTCCTATTCCAACCAGAACTAAAATATCTCATTTTCTCTCCATAATTATTTCCTACCACAATATTTTTCCTACACAAAATATTATTTTTCATCGTTACTTTTCAACTTACTATACTTTTATGACAAGTGTAAACCACTTACACATATAATATACTTACTTTTCCTTTTTCCCTCTCTTTGACTTTCATACCATAATACAAAATAAATTATCCTTATACCTCCCTCAAAATGGTGCCATTTAAGTGTCTAATTTTTTAAAATGACCATTTTGTTCTCCGAGATCAATTTTAGAAAAATGATCTGGGATTCACGTATCAAATTCAAAATATGAAATATGGCATAAATAAATCTTTAATGAAGTCCCGGAACATGTTTCTTAGCAGAAAATGTGTCCGCACGCTCAAAACGGAGTCACGATATCTCAAAATCTGGCCCCCGAATAAAATATCCAAAAACATTACTGTCGTCCTGGGGTGGTATATAACAGCACCTAGGATGTATGAGGCACTGAAATCTGCACCCAAGTTTCTTGAGACACTCTGGGATGTGCCTTGGAGGTGCCAAGAGAACTGCTAGGATTGCTTGAGGTGCGCTGAGATGCACCATAGAGGTGCTAAAAGGTGTCCCGTGGATAGCAGAGAAGCGCTGAAATGGGCGTCCATGTGCACCTCATATTACACCATGCCTTGTGCAAGCGTGGTTGTAGGGCACCAAAGTGACGCCTTTAAATGGCGCCTCCTCCTATCCATTTTAGCCCTCCATCTTTGTGAATTGTGCATTTTAGCCCAGATGGTTATTTCTCTTAGACTCCGAGTCTTCAATGTAGTCCGAGATGAACTCCTTTGTTCTTCTCATTGATAATTTCCATCCCGAGCCTTCAAGTTATCCTCTTTTACTTCAATTTCACCTCAAAGTCTGCATCCTATAAGATATGTGGTCATCCGGGCAGAAAGCTACATGGAAAGATAATGGCTAACAAAATCAATAAGTATTCAACACTTGGGAGCCATTTTACGAAGATTTCAGCCCATACTCCCATGAGCATCAAGATGTTGCACCACTACCCCTCCTGGTATATCAAGATGAAGGGTGGTTCTCCATGGCTCACACATTTGAGGATTATACGAGAGAGTCAAGGGATAACCATTTCCTAATGGAAGAGAAGATGATCATGGAGGAGACTTACCATCCTACACTTATCTTCATGGAGCCTCAAGGTGAAAAGGAGCACTCTTTGGAAGATATTACTACAAAAGTTGATAACTTTTATAAGAAGATTGAAGAGGTGATAACCTTAGTTTCAGCTATCTAGATGATGGGATTAAGTACTTCTGACACTCCTGCACTGGTGGGCTTGAGACCTGCAAAATATCCGAGGTTGTGATCTCGGAAACACACTTTGACGCTCAAGTCAGTTAAAAGCCTAAGCTTGATCGTATTTTTTAGGAGAGAATGTCATACCTTCAGCCCTCTCGGGCTTTCTCTTTATATAAGGGTTAGACCCAATGGTTAACTCCCCACCATTCGGGATGGTGGGTGATTTATCCCACGTTCATCCGATCATGGGTGGCTTTAGAGACCTGGGTGAGTGGGTGGCGGTCTGCTAAAGATGTGGGAATCATGGGCAACATCATGAGCGGTCACGTATTCCTCTTTGTACGCGGGCCATCACCTTTACCGAATGCGGGGGTTATGTTCCTGTGTGGTTGGCATTCACTGGTGATCAGGTTGCCTTCTTGTCGGGCATTGTTCTCACCGTACGCGAAGACCTTGCTTAACATTATGCTACGTAGCCAGGCCTTGTCTTGTGCGAGGTCTGTCCAAGCACATGCTTGGATAGTATACCAAGGAGCCCTCCCCTATAGGCAGAGTATGGCAGGGTCATGTACTCCGCATCGCAGGCTGCTACTGGCCACGTACGGTGGTATGGGGTGCGTCATCATGACCGGTTGTGTATTATCGTGCACCATTCCCAAGATATCTAGACACATGTATGGCTAAGGGTTGGCATCGATTAGGCTTCTTGAGTTTTTGAAATTTGAACTCCCCGTTTAAAAGTAGCTTTGCTCTGAACAAGCATCACCGTTTTCACGTCTCTTGCACTTCATCCTTCTGTTTTCTTCCTTCAGTTTTTCTTTTTCTGGTGAACTGCCTATCCCAATTCCTGGAATCCGGAAATAGTTTGATGTTCCTTCCTTCCCATATTGTAGCTACGATTGCCTTGGTTAGTAGGTCAGTCAGCAGTGCTAATTTGGACATGCAGTTGTGGTGTTCGACGGAGGTTCATCCTTAGTCGTTGAATCTTCTTGGTGTTTATCTCGTTTTCTGTGGGTTGCACATTGAGATGGCTCCCAAAGAGGTTGTTTGCCCTATGATCCCCTTGATAGAGCAAACCAGTCTTACCGGTGATAGGCTTGGTTCTGAACTGAGGAAGTACTCATGGTCCAGAGATCTTGTGAATGCTCGCTTACCGAGGAGTAACATTCTTAGGTTGGCCAATCTTCTGGTGACGGAGGTGAGTAAGGCAAGGGATGTTATACCCCTCTTCACAGTACATCTATCGGCTGGTTTGAGGGTGTCCATTCCTCAGATCACGCAGGACCTTTATGCCTGGTGGCGGGTGCCGCCGTCGCAACTAGGGCCTAACATTTTTGGCCATATTTCCGCATTTGCAGTGACCTGCAAGATGGCGAGCATTGACGCTTTGGTGGATGTTTTCCTTCGCTTCTCTCAGTTGGATCTGCGTCCTAGAGGGCATTGTTTCCATGTTACTCCCATCAATGTGGGGGGTAACAATTTTATCATCTTCTTGGTTTCCCTTTACTCTTTCCACGATTGGCAGAAAGATTTCTTCTTCATTCTGCACCGGGTTGAATGGAAGTTCCTGGCCACCATGAAATCTAGGCCCGCGCAGGCAGAGGCTGCTAGGCCCTCACTATGATGTGAGGGTAAGAGGTGGCAGACCTACATTATCCTCCATACTTGGGTTGATGACGTGTCTGCCAAGAAATCGTGTGATGGTCTGTTCCGTTTCCAGTTGGAGGGACTGGATGAGGTAGTTCTTCGATTGACTGGTATGAGTACCGCACATCTTATTGATCCATCTGTCCCTCTTTCTCACGAAGGGTCGAGTCCTGCGCAGCATGAGTCCATTGTTAACACATTTTTTGCTGCACTTGAGGTTTCCAGAGGTATGTGGGTTTAGTTTTCCTATTGTATATTTGTCATTTTACTGTACTTTAACTCGGGTGTGTTAAAGATGACCCCCCGCATGCTCATACGGAGCTGGACACACCGAGACTTGCTACATACACTGCGCTAAAAGTACACTTGCCTTGCGCGCACGGTAAGGGGCCAACTGGAGCCACCAAGTCCTTGTGATAGATCACGATCCCTCAGAAACGCAGACCCGGTACTTCAGGGGATCCAATTTTGGGTGAGGTGAAGAAATAGAAAATTACGGTTGCACAGTCTCTGCAGACTCAACGTAGTCACTGCATTTTTCCAGGGTAGGTCATTTCACCTGGCGTAATGATCGAGAATTTGGCCACCCCTTCGGTGATCGAGGCATCGCTGCCTGCGCAGGCTTCTCATGCAGTGGAGGCTTCTCATCCCGTAACTGAGGATTGTGTTATTGCCTCTACCGCTGACCCGGTCATTGACGCATCGGTGGTGTCTCTGAGTGCTAAGGCCGACCCCAAGGCATTGGTGGTGTTATCTAGTGTTGGTGGTGACCCCAAGGCATTGGTGGTGTCTCCAAATACTGGGGTTGACCCCAAGGCTATAGCGTCCTCAACTGCCATTGTAACGCCTCAGGCGAGGCCTAAGGTATCTATTAGGGCTCTTCTGCTAGCTCACAGGTTGAAGAAGATTAGGGTTTTATGCATGACGGGCGCAGGCTTCCTAGGTGGTGTTGTGGCCTTCCAGGTAAGGGATGCTCTGACAAGTTCTACTCCCCAGGCCGACCTTATGGGCCCGGCAGAGGTGGTGTCGGCAGGTGTGACATCTGCCCCTGATAGGGGTGATCCCAAGGTAACAAGTGTCGATGGAGGTGGTGTCATTGTTATTGTGGATTCCGCCATCCATCCCGCAGACCCTGTTTGGTCCATGCATGCATCGCGGGAGGTTGGAAATATGGCGCCTTAATCGGTTAATCCGGTCCTAGTGACAACCCCTTTGGCGGGTCTAAGCTCACCTGGGCGATCAGCTGAGATTGGTAATTATTGTTGTAATTGGGGCCGTTATATCTTGCGCGATTATTTTTTCTAATAGTTATACTTGCTGCAGGCGATGACGGATGGTTCGCTGGTCGGCCCCAGATTATGGACCTGGTCCATCCTCGTACGGAGCTGCTGGAGGTTGTCGTTCTATCTCACTATTTGGAGAAGAAACACGTGAGGTCTCGCAAGCCCAGCCATTTTACAGACCCCTCTGCCTTCCTTAGTGGGCGAGAGTCCATGAGGCTTAAGACATTTTATGAGGAGGGGCGTGATATTGTGGAGGCATGAGACCCTATTTTCCTATTGTCCAATGATTCTTTCCTGTTGGAACGTGGGGACAAGATGTTGGTGAGTTGCGTGGAGGGCCTCCGCACCCCCCACAACTGTAAGCTTCTATGACAGTCTTTGGAGTCCCCTGGGCGGGGGTTCTGTGACGGTGTGGCCCTACAGTTAAGGGTAGGTTTTGTGCCAACAAACCTTTATTTGAATGTTATTGCTTCAATGTTTTAATGACTCAATCTTCTTGTAGTCTATCGTGAAGAGCTATGCGGCGGCGGAGGAGATCAATGAGTTCCTGAAATTTTCTAACTCACGCGATGCCGCCCAAGCGCAGGCTTTACAGAGTGCAGATGCTGAGCATACGCAACTGAGGGCTGAGAACCAGAGGCTGGCATGCCGTGTTGAAGAATTGGAAAAGTGGTGCGCCATCCGTAATGAGGAATCAGAGGAGTTACTGCTTGTGGAGCTGCAGAAGAACGATCTCTTGAATAAGTTCAAAGGGCATTTTTTTCAGCAAGCTGCCATGATCAGGTAGCAGGACATAGAGAATGACATTCTTATTGAGGCCTTGGCTGGGGTTCGGGTGGTAGCAGAGGCTGCCCGGGAGGAGGCGGTGGTGGCGGTGAAAGAGACAAAAGCACATGTCCTCACCACACAGCAGATTGCTGATAGTGTGGCCCAGGCACTTCTGGATGCGTCAGCTGATGCAACCGCAGCCTACCGGACCTTGGTGGATGTTGAGGGGTTGTTAGGGCTTCTCCCCACTCTTGGGGAGGGTCCTTCATCCTCTGCCAATGTTAAGGCTCCCTTGCCTTCCAGGCTCGCTCAGATCGAGGAAAGGTTGTTAGAGCTGCGCAGCCAGGCTGATGCCGGGGCCCAAGGTTTTGATGACTGGTGCTTTCGCTGCCAGTGGTAGGTAGAGAAGTTGCTGCCAGAACAAAACTTTGATGCCCTTAGTGCATTTTCATGCTAGGACCCCGATGTTGATACCCATTTGGAGTGGGGCGAAGGTGAAGGGAAATTGGGCTTCGTGCCCTAGGCCCTTGCGGGGGATAGAGTCTCCGGTGCTGTGGATGACCCTTCCATGGGTGATGTAAAATAACTTAATGATTAATGTATTATCATGCGTCCTTTAGTTGTTTGCTTTTTCTTCAAAATTATTTATCATTGCGTAGTGGTTGTTCATTTGTTATTGCGCGCGCGGGATTGCATTTGATGGAATCATGGCGGCGGGGCCTGACAAGGCCATTGACTTTGTTTAGTCACTTCATTCTGATCGGTCGGATGCAGAAGGCGTATGCGCATTATGTCGGTTTGGCGTGCCTGCTCTGGCTGATCAGGCGTAAAGGGCTTTTATTTTTCTTTAGTTTTGCGGGTACCCTTATATCTGTGAAACGTGAAGATAGAAAGTGAGTTCCATCCTACCATTATATTGATAAAAATAGTTACACATAGTAGGGGCGCAAGTCATCTGCATGATAAGTTTTAAGAAGTGGCTTCCCATTATAGCCCATAAGTTCGAACACACCGGTACACACTTGCCAGTGAATGATGAATGGTCCATCCCAATTTGGTCAGAGCACCCCCTTCCGGGAGTCCCTGCCGGTGAGTTCTGACCGTAATAGCGTGAGAGCCCTTCCTTTAGTTCCTTTGGTTTTACTTTCACATCATACGAGAGGTTCAACCACTATTTTAGGGCTGTCATGCGAAGCCTAGCGCCCTTTCGGAGCTCTTTAAGGAGGTCCAACCTTGAGTGGAGGCCAGCGGCGTTGTCATCAGCACTAAAGTTGATCATGCAGATTATGGGTAAGTCCACTTCAATAGGTAGCAAGGCCTCCGTTCCATAAATAAGGGAAAATGGTGTCTCCCCGGTCAGGGTTCGCAGGGTTGTGCGATAATCCCATAGTACACTGGGTAGTTCATAGACCCACCATCCTTTTGCCCCTTCCAGTCACTTTTTTAGGCCTTCCTTGAGAGTACAATTTGTAACTTTCACTTGACCATTGGACTGGGGATGCGCAATGGGCGCATATAACATTTGTATGTTGTTCTCAGCCAGCCATTCCTGAACCCTTGTGCTTGTGAAGTATGTTCCATTTTCTGTGATAATGGCACGTGAGCTACCATATCGGCAGACTATGTTCTTCCAGAGGAACGTGATGACTCTTTCTGAGGTGATTCTTGCGAGGGGCTCTACCTCTATCCATTTGGTGAAGTAGTCTACCACAATGATGCAAAATCGGTATTGACCTGGTACTGTTGGCAATGGGCCAATCAAGTCAAGGCTCCAAAGCGTGAACAGTATAGGGTAAGCGAGTGATGGTGATATCGCTGCCAGCAATCACTGAACCCTTGAGTTAAGATGACATTGGTAACATTTGTGCACCAGGGCTCTCGCCTACTTTAGCATCATTGGCCAGTAATACCCCTGCAGCAGCGCTTTGTGTGCGAGGGCATGGACTCCAATGTGCGCCCTGCATGTTCCTTGGTGAACTTTCTCTAGTAGGTGTTGTCCCTCCTTTGTGATTAGGCATCATTGTAGGGGGGCCCAGTATCTGCGATGGCATAGGAGGTTGCCTATGATAACAAAGCGAGTGGCGCGACTACGCGTTGCTTTCTGGTCCTCAGGGTTCCTCTTTGGAAGCCCTTGTAACCGTCTTATGATCGGTGTCCGCCAGTCATCGTTGGGTACTTCTAGTGTTTGGAGGACGCGAATGTCTGTGGTAGGGTTATCGATGGAGGTTCGCACTAATGTTTCGCATTCCTATGGTATTCATCCCTTGTATAGGGCATCGGTCTTTTGTTGGCTACTTTTGGTATGTGGATAAGGCTAACCTCTTCAAGCTCCTTTATGAGACTTTTGATGAGCTTTAGGTATTTCATCGGCATGGGGTCCTTGCATTCTGAGGTCCCCTGCACTTGGTGTACTACTAGCTGTGAGTCACCGAATCTTTACTTTGGCGGTCATTCTTAGTCCTGCTGCTAGGGCTTCATATTTTGCCACGTTGTTGGTCACTGGGAACTGGAATATGACCCTACGCTTTCCTTCCATTCCCAAAGGTCCTTGCAGGTATATGCCCACACTGGGTGAGTCTACCTTGGATGCGCCGTCCACATACATGCTCCATTCTAGTGCAGATGGCTCTGGCGATTGCTGATTCTGCCCGGTGTCTGTGGGTCCGCCAGAGAACTCTGTTATAAAATCCACGAGGGCTTGTCTTTTGATTGCCTTGGAAGGCTCGTACGTGATATTGTATTGCTGAGCTCGATGCACCACTTAGAGAGGCGTCCTGAGTGCTCTAGGTGTTGCAGTATATCTTTTATTGGAAGATCCATGTGTACGGTCACTGCATGGCCTTGGAAATATGCCTTTAGCTTCCGTGCAGCGTAAATCATGGCCAAAATTAGTTTTGCAAGGCCGGATATCGATTTTTCGTTGGTTGTAGTGTGCGGCTTGTGTAGTAGATCAGTCACTATTTATCGTCCTCTTCCTTTAGTAATACTGAGGCAACACTGGTGCTATTTGCCGATAGGTAGAGTACCAAGCGCTCGCCCGCCTGGGGACATTTGAGCATTGGTAGTTGTTTCAGGTCTTCTTTGATTGATTTGTAGGCATTTTGACAATCTGCTGTCCATTTGCAGGCCTTCCGTCGCTTTATCTGTGTGAAGAAAGGTCTGCACTTGTCTCCCAACTTTGATATGAAACTTCCAAGTGCCACCAGCCTACCGGCTAGCTGTTGTAAATCTTTCACACCGGAGGGGGTTCTCAGGTTTCTGAAAGCTTCAATCTTCTTTGGGTTCACTACAACCCGTGCTCGCGGGATATGAACTCCCAAAAAATTTCCCTCGCCCACGCCAAACACACATTTTGTTGGGTTTAGTCTCATGATGTAAGTCTGCATATTTCCATAGGTCTCTTCTCAGTGATCCAAATGCATCGATGTGGTCCTACTTCTTATGATGATGTCATCTACATAGGCTTCTAGGTTCCCACCAATTTGATTGGTGAAGACTCGATTCATAAGCCTTGGAAATGTTACACATAATAATAGACGGCCTCGCCTGTCGTGAAGGCTATCTTCATAGCATCCATGGGGTCTATATATACTTGGTGGTATCCACTGTAAGAATCCAAAAAGGACAGGACCGGGTACAGCGCGGTTGTATTGACAAGCTGATTGATGGGGGGTAATGGGTATGGATCTTTGGTGCATGCTCTGTTGACTCCCTTGTAGTCAATGAAGAGACGCCACTCTCTTCTTTCCTTTCCTACTAGAATGATATTAGCGACCCAGTCGGTATAATGAACTTTTTTAATTATATTAGCATCAAGCAATTTTTGAACTTCTGAACGTACAAATTCCCTTCGATCTAGGGGAATGCCCCTTATTTTCTCCCTAACAGCGGTGAAATCAGGGAGAACATTAAGCTTGTGGGAGATTACTTTGGGGTCAACACCCGGTAGATCAGTAAGGCTCCATACGAAGACATCCAGGTTGGCCTAAAGCAGGTGGATGAGGGTATCTTTAGTCGGCGGTGACAGGTCTTTCACAATTCAGAACCTCTTTCCTGGTGATATCTCCACCTCTTCGAAGTCACTTGATAGATTTGGGATGTCGTCTATGCGTTCCTGTGTTGCCCTCTCAGCGCCAAACTGATGCCTCTTGGGCTTCGCTTGGTACGGTATCTGTGCGGGGATAGTTGAGGATTCTACGTAGTTTCCCCGTGAGACATTCTGACTGATTTATATGTAGGGATCCCCGGAACTTGTTGTAAATTCCAATGTGAGAGTTCGCACGTCACATTGCATGTGAAATTTCACCTGGGTTTGCCTCCCAATAATCACGTTGAAAGGCGATGGTAGGTCAAGGACTATGAAGTCTATGAAGCTGGAGCTGTAGGCATGGGCTCCACCGGCTATTGTCCCCATCATCATGAAGTGAAGGGTGATGATTCCCAATGTGGGGATGTCTTCTTTACCGATGCCATAGGTTGCGCCGTTCACTGGCTGGATGTGCGAGAGGGGAACCCTGGAAGCCTGGAGGGTTTTCTTGTAGACTATGTTTGCATTCGCGCCAGTGTCCACAAAAATCTTGTCCGTATCCCAACCTGTAATGCGAGCCGTGATAATCAGCGGGTCTGAATAAGTGACCACTACCGACGTGTCATCTCATCGGTGGATAAGTTGAGCTGTAGAGTGCTCAAGTTCGTAGATTTTCCTCATGTAGTGATGCCTCGCCGCCGCTCCTTCGCATTGCGTTATTACGTGAATGCGATCGGCCAGGGGCGGGATGCGGTCTCCCTCCTTCTTTTGTGACTAGTGATTTCCCAGCAGTTGCTTGTCATCGCCCTCGCGATTGCTTTCACACTTACGATCTTTGGGTGATTCTTTTCTAGGAGAGCGGTAACGTAGAATAAATTCAGATAGCCCCCATTGTGAGGCCATTTCTGCCAGCATTTTCCTAAGATCAATGCAGTCCTCTATGTCATGCCTCTTATCGCGATGGTATCGA
>JBBYHH010307425.1:0-12481 GCA_038382905.1 Daphne laureola
CCAAAATTTCTATTTTGGTCACAAAATTCCAAAAAGTGACAAATCTTTCCATAAACCTTACTTTAGCTCATTTAATTTCAAAATTCATTTCATACTTCCAAAATACTCAACTTAAATTCTTTAATTCCATTTAATCACCAAAATGCACATAAACATCCAACTTTTTCCAGAATATGCAGATTGGCATAAAACTTCACAAAATTGACAAAATCACTGAAAGTTCACAACTTTCATCACAAATGACAATTTTTCCAACCCAACTTCCATAATTGCATAAATTACACAAACTTTTCACATGATGTGCAATTTGACCCTAAAACTTCAGAAAGTGACAAAACTCCAATTTTTGTCCAGTTTTCAATTCTTTCCCAATTAATCATGAAAATTATCCAAATTCCACAATTAATTCAGTCAACCTTCCAAGTTTCGATCAACTTACAAAATTACCCAAAACTTTTCCAAATTGATTCATTCAATTTCTAACTTTATTTCTTTAACCAAATTACCAATTAAATCCATAAAATGACACTTTCTCACCAAAACTTTAATTTTACCAAAACTTACTCAAAGTTTCGGTTTTGGGCCGAATTTTCGGCCCACTTCCACTTTCAACCCAAAACTTCTCTAAAGTGTCATTTTAATCCCTTAACCTTTCTTTCCTTCATCAAATCATCATTTAATCCAATTATCCAACACTTTAACAACAAAACTCCATAAATACCAAAACATCACCATAGTTTCGGCCTTTAGCAAATTTCTTCCCAAATAATTTTTCTTAACTCCCAACAATACTTTCATGATTAATCTTCCAATTAATCAACAAATCCACAACTTTTTCCAAAATACAACATTAACAAAATTTTCATCAAAACTCAATCTAAACTTTCGGCCTCACCACTTTGCTCCCAAATTTTATTTTTCAATTTATCCAATAATTTCATAACCTCAAATTCATCAACAAAACATCAATTCCTCACAAAAATTCAACCAACATCAACCTAAAAATCCATAGTCATTTTCGACCTTAACCATAGACCATCCTTCCCACATGATTCAACCTCCAAACCAAGTATTAAACATGCTCAACATACACCCATGAACACAATAAAAGCATGCATTCAACTAAAATCCATAGTTGTTCATAAACATGCTTCCTAATCAACTCAAAACTTCAGCAAAACTTGGAATCATGGAGGAGATAACCAAAACAGTTGATAATCACCAAAGATTCAAGCTTACCTTATGAATTTAGGAAGGAATTGATGGAGAAAATTGGACATAATCTTCCTTCATTTTTGGCTTCTAGAGGAAGAGAAAAGAGGAGATCATTTTCATGATCAAACCTTAATAACTTAGTTGATTAAATAAGGAAACCTCTTACCTTGTTAATCCTTTGATGATCCTTGAGTTAGGAGCTTGGAAATGAAGACACCATGGAGAAAGGAAGCATGAAGAATCGGCTGGCCATGGAGAGGTGCAGGTACATTTTATTTTTCTTTCTTTGGTTTCCTTTACTTAGTTATCTACTTATTACTACTTACTACTACTTTATTTATCTAATATCCTTTATTAGATAAATAGGTAGATAATGCTACAACATTATCCCTTCATCTCAATTCCTAGCCATTAGATAGGATTTTGTAATCCATCAAAGCCACTAGATACCAACACTTGTCAAAACCTTTACCAAAAATATTTCCATAATTATTCTTTCTCTTTTCCATTTAAATTATTTCCTACAAAATTCAACCATACTCACTTAAGCCCAATTGGGCCCAAATAAATTCCCATAACCGGTGAGCCGATTAATTTGCCCAACATAAGCATTTTTGTCCAATTTTCCAAAATGACCATTTTGCCCACCGAAACCAATTTTTTACAAAATGATCCGGGATTTCCAAAACATTCTAAATTATTAAAATCCCGCAGAATGGGCTTCAAATAAATTCTCGGGTCATGAGAATTATCAAAAACACATCCATTTCTCCAAAACGACCAATTTACCGTTCTGAGGTAAATTTTGGTAAACTAGCTCGATAGTCATATTTTAATTTCGTGAAGCGGAATATCTCAAAGATAAACCTCAACTCACTTCCCGAGACTCGAGAAACATCAGAAAACGTGCCCTGAATGCTTGAACGTAAAGTTCTGGTAAATACAGATTTTGCCCCCCGACAATTTTCTCAGATTTCCACCATTTTTCCGGTGATGACTGTAACATTCTCCCCCCCTTAGGACTCTTGGTCCTTCAAGAGTATCCTAGACTCCAAAATCAAATATTCACCAACATCCGTATGGAAACTTGTACCGCAAGTTATGCGGAACTAATAATTTTTGTCATCCTTTCCGAGGAACTGACCATTGACCCAACTTCTAGTTAATTCCGAACTACAGAGTAGTTGTTAATACTTCGTTCTGTCGACGTTCGGTGTCCCAGATTAATCACCTTTTTGCGGTTAAAAACCAAAATTTACATAAGTTCTTTTCGAACTTACTCATACATCTTATTCTTAATTTCAGAACCATATCGTTCCCAGGACGGATCATATTCCTCACAGGTTTCAAACCCAAACTATCATCGGTATGACCGACCATTGTCATATAGAGCAGAGTAAAATCAGACAAATTAGACCAGATCGAAACAAATCAAAATGGATTAGACCAGAAAGGAACAAATCAGAACAAATCAGAGCATCAAATCATAATGATGCAAACAAAACACCTGTAAGGTGTATCGCGGAACACCAGATTGGTGTGAAACTGAACAAATGATGAAAACATAATTACCAAAGGATTACGTAATGCAGATACCTTCCAAAGGTGATCTCAGAATGTGTTATACGATATGGATCATTACCAAACAGAATGGAGTTCAAAACTCCCTATAAAAATCCAGAAGGTGGATTTTACCTTAAGATGATATGTATCTTCAGACTTCAGACCTCGGATTATCAGAGTACTGACCACCTATATTGACAATCCACTTTCATGTGGCATGTCAATCCTTAAATTTTCTTTGAACCGACAGAACACCGAACAAATTCTCTTATTGAATACATTCCAGAATACCACATTGGTGCTACACAGAGCAAAACCGGTACAGAGCGGACTTCGTGGGTATATCTGTCGCAAAACAAAATTTTGGGGTGGAATGTCATAACTAATTTATGAATCGAACACACTTATGTGTTGACACAATACAGAGTGAAGTTACCGTAACATACTTCAAAACTACTTCCTTAATAGCGGTCTAAAATTTTTAGAAGAAAAACGCTCATCCTTCAACACAAAGTTAACCGGAAGGTTATTCCCAAACAACTCATCCTCCTAAAGGCGAGCTGTGCAATTTTTATTTTTTAATTGTCTACCCAGAGATTCATATTTACGAATTCAAATCGAAAGGGGGTAAATAAATCCACTTTATAGCTTCTAGATTTCTTACCAGAAAGTAACCCTCATTTTCCCCACTTAATGAGCAAGTCACAACTTTATTAGGGCAATTCCCCATTCAGAAACTCATAAGAACAATTCAATTTTTCCAAGTAAAATTGTTTCTCAGCAGACCTCCTATCGGTCTAATATTGTTAATAAATTCCTCAGATGTCCAAATCATGTTTTGTAAATTTTTTATTAAACTAGACACATAGGGATATCCACGAAAAAAAATTCAACACAAAATTCGTTTCCAAATGGTACAGTTTATTCATACAAGTTTGGCCATAAATGCAGATTTCTTGAAAAATAGCATTTCATGCTTATTTTCCATGTAATTGTGCAACCATCCTTACTACCGAGTCAAAATCCGTACATAGATGGTAGTTAAATCCCAATATTTGGCACACCTGGTGTGCTCACTGATACAGAATTACTACACTGATACTTATCGTACTATACTATTCTCATGGCAGTACTTTCTGCTAACTCATATTCTAACCTTTCATACTCGAACCACCGTCTGTTAGGCAGGAGTGGTAGTTTAAACTACCATACAGATCCTAAGCGGAATCCTATCCTCCGGAGGCATCTTGTTGCACCCTGAGTCAATTACTGATATTTCTACTCAGCAACCACAGACAGTACCGAGTCTTAGGACTACTGGTACTCGTTGTCGTATACTGAACTAATATTGGACACTTCATTGATCCTTTTCTGTAACCTTATACATCACAACAAAACATCATAACATTGTCGAAACATTCATTTATGAAGGTTTGGTCCATTCTGAACACTATGCCTTATGGTGCTTCAATCCTCATTCCAGCAGCAGTTTTCCAGAAAAACCATCTATCATTCAAACATTTCTAGAACATTCTATAGGTGTCCAAAATTAGTTTTGTAAATTTTTTATTAAACTAGACACATGAGGATACAACTTCATAAATTTTCAGAATTTTCTGACCCCCCAATTGGTACATTTTATTCGGCCACGATTGGTCAAAATCTGTTGTTTTTTCCTAAAAACAATTTTGTGTCTAATCTTTGGCTCCATTCATTTCCTTCCATATACCTTCAAATGGAGTGAGGGTTCTACCCCTATTCCCTATTGCAGAGTGTGCGTGTTCCTCACAAAATCATTGTATTTATTTGTGCGTATCATCATTGCAGTCATTTCTGCATCCTCGCATACGTATACTTGCTCCCCGATGGGTTGCGGCAGAATGTGTTGAACTTGCTTGTTATCATCTTCCCTGAATACGGAACATTTTGGTACTGAATATTTCCTTATAGAAATCCTGGCAGCATCCTTGACACGATTCCCAATGACTCAAAGTTAGGACTATATTTTATTTTTCACCTGCTTGTGAAAATTCCTGACATCTTTGTGTCACCCGCTATCTTCATTTCAAAGTCGCATAGTTCAGAATTCAAAATTTTCACTCATATTTCCAATATACGAGTGTCTTAACCTTTACTTACTGAAGACATAGTGCGCAGATCCTCTGTACGCATAGTCTCACTCATAATTTCGGTTATAATCCTAACTCAGATTATTAAAATTGACACATCGGTGATCCCGGATAACATGTCAGATTTTATCATTCATAAAATATGTGGAAGAACATCTTCCATCTCAGACCGGGGTCTCGCCCTTCCCAAGGACCAGAGGTTAAAACCATATTTAGGTCCCTATTACTGATTCCAGCTGTAGTAGAATTTCCTGCTTTCCAGCAGATCACTTGTCACTCTAATATTTTTAGTAAATTCTGCCGATATCTAAAACACAATCCAAATTTTTTTTGGTAAACTAGACATACAGGGTTACAACCAAACAAATCTTCAGGATTTTGCACGAAGCCAAATGGTACGTTTTAATTGGCCAAGATGACCCAAAAACTATAATTTAAAAAAACTGCTTTCTTTGTACTTGCACTTCAGAATTCACAACTTGTATACTCCACATTATTCCGAACGAACTTAGACCGATAGTTATTAAAACTATTAAATGTGGCAGTACACGTATCCGAATGTGCCAACTCTGTGGCCATACTCTCAAATCGATCGTCAGAATTATCCTTGTCGTTCAAGCTTGATCTGCCGGATTTACCGGTACCTCTCCTCGTTTCCTGCTATCATAAACCTTTCCCGCCATCCTGGGGTCGAGAGGATGTAATTCTTTACTATTGATGAACATACTTGAGTTGATCGGCCGTAGTCCCACCTCTCGATTCCAGGATATTTCTAATGAGAAGTTGATCAGACACCTCACAGAACTATCCCGAAACCGATTAATGAAACACATCTCACCACTCATCCCAAGGTAGTTTATATAAAAAGTTGATCAGGATTCTCATATAAACCACCCTGGAGTCAATCGGTGACACAGGGCCTTATCCTTTATACTCGGTGGTGCCAATCAGGTCATCAACCTTTGTTACCTTTATGACAGTCTCACGTTATTTTGCGCTGATCGGCCGGATCTGATCTCTGACCGCACCCTCCGCTCATGAGGGTGTATCCTATCACCCTACCCTTATCGTCCAAAACAAACTTGAACTAATGGTTCCTATAACATGGTAACTCGTATATCCTTATGCGTTGGCTCAGTGGCCATGCCCTTGCACCAATCACTTAACCATTCTAAACCAGCGGATTAACATACATCTGTGGTTATCCTATCCTTTCCTTATGGGTGTTTACCATACTCTGTACTTTTCAACAGAGGATATGGAAAAAATGGTTAACTTTGTACCCAAAAGCAATCAGCAGTTTCCTAATGACTCTGTAGCATGCATGCAATGTCATGATGTATATTATGAAGTGCATTATTCCATTATGCAACCTTACTTATCATTTATTTACTTTAGTTCATGCCTTTTTTGAACACTTTAGCGCAATATCTATTTTAACCAAATTTTTCATAACCATAGATTATGCCAGGTATAGTGTAAACTAACCAACCTTAATCTTACCTATGGTTCTAAAATAATTCTAGTAAAAGTTTATCATGCTTCTAGTTCAAATTACTCTAGAAAAATAGGTGGATAGATCAAAACCAGGTTGGCAGTCTAACCATACCTAGTACTAACCTAGGCGACCTGCTCTGATACCAACTTGTCACCACCCCTCCTTCGCTGGCATGTGCGTCATGCGCGGAAGCGTCGTGAATGTTGCCAGGAGGCGGCGGTGACTGGCGGAACCGAACTTCTCTTTGACTCATGGGACCCAAAACTCGGCCAATTTTAAACTTTTTCTGAACTTATTGTTTCTAACATGTTACTTAGGTTTAAGGCATTCTAGTTCCTTAATGCCTAAACCTGCACCCGAAAATACGTTAGTGGTTTTCACAATATATCGGGCGTTGTCATGATAAATATCCATATATGTCAGATCAGAACTACCACCTGCTCGGTTCGGTGGATAGTTCCCGATTATGCCAAATTAATACATTCATCCGATGTGATATGCATGCATGCTAGTCCTACAGAGCCTTAACTATTGAAACCATATACATACTTTCTTACGGGATCGGTCGACACGATCCCCAGCAATCGCGTAAGATACCGCTGATGCTAAAACATACCAATAAAGTTAAACTGTTAGTCAAATAAACATACCTTATTTGGAAATCCTTAACCTCATCATGAACTTATCGAGACCACCCCGAAACCTTAACCATGTCTAATCAAGGAGCTACAATTACGTGCGGTAAACCAAACATATAGCCAACCAGACGGACTAATCCACTGGCTGCTGCCCTTGAGCTCCTAAAAAGAATAATATAGGGGGTGAGTCCTTGAAAGGTACTCAATAAGGGTTCGGTAAGATTAGCAGATAAATACACGAAACCTGCAGAAAAGGTTAGCATATCATAACATAACATGTGTTCCGTAGGACCATCATAGCATGGGTCCATAGACCGATCTGGCAGCAACATCCTTTCCTTCCCATGGCCCAGCTAATACTTAACGACAGTACCCCGGCGGCCGAAATCATAACCTGGTCATAATTCAGTGGCCGTAACCAACTCAAAACATATGGATATACATAGATGCTAATAGCCGGCGGCCGCAACCGTAACTGACATATACATACGTATGGATCCAGCGAAGGGGCCTAGATTCCCCTCATAACATAACTCTCATAAGTAACAACATAATCAAAATGATCAGGCGAGGGGCAGAACATAAGCACATAACATAAAATGTTAGTGCAGCCAGAAATTATAGTACCTGCATACTACTAATCTTACCGTGTAACTAGCCCCGTCACCCGGGAGTCATTGGGCCTCACCCTCGACCCGAGTACTAGCCATTAACTAGCCTAATATTCATAAGGAAAATTGATATTGCATATTAAGAAAGTTAATCCCCTTACCTGGAATATCAGATTCTGATGTGCCAGCAACAATCCCGCAGAATAATCCCGCACTATCAGAACCTATCCCGATATCCAAAATATAACATGAAGAATCTTAGTTTATAACTAAAATTTCATACTTAACATACTTTTCCACATTTCATTACTTTAACCTTGAACTTTATACAAAAGTTCATATTCCATCCTTAAACATAGAACATTGACCTTTTTCACAAAAAAGTCAATCACTTCATATTTTATTCCTTAAAAGGTAACATTTTCACCTTAAACCTCATAATTACACCTTAAATCCCTAAACTTTTTAGAAACTTACAATTTGGCCCATAACTTTCACATAATACCAAATTTACACAACATGTTCCTTACTTTTTACTTTTCGTTACTTTTCTTACTTTTTCACTTTCCTAGTGAAACTTTCCTTAATCTTTATCCAAATTGCACTAAAATACCATAACTTTCACCATAAGTGCAATTTAGCCCAAAACTTTCATAAATTTATAAAAATTCCATTTTTATTAATTTTTTCAACCTAAACATTTAATCCACCAATTACTCGCCGATTTCATCAAGTTTTCGGCCCAAGGCTGAAACTTTCGGCCGTTATCCACTTTGACCCTAAACCTTCCAAAAGTGTCATTTTTCATACTTAACCTTTATTTCCTTTACCAACTTACCAATTAAATCCATAAAATGACATTTTTCCACCAAATTACCAATTTTACCAAAACACATCAATTGGTTTTGATTTTGACCCATTTTTTCGGTTTCACACCAACTTTTCCCCAAACTTCTTAAAATTGTCAACTTTCATCCTGAAGCTTTATTTCCTTAACTAAATTACCAACTAACTTTATAAAATGACACTTTTCCACCAAAACTCCAATTATTCCAAAATTCATCCCAACTTTCATTTTTAGGCCAAAATTTTGGCCCATTTCCATTTCAACTTTAAACTTCTTCCAACCTTACATTTTAACCCTTAACATTTCTTTCCTTCACCTAAACTTCATTTAATCAACACTTAACAACCAAATTATCAAAACTTATCCTTAAATTTTGGCCCAAGCAAATTTTTGACCCACCATCCAAAATATTTTAGTACAACTCCAAATTAATCCAATGTTCATCCAACTTAACATTTTCAACATCAAGCTTCATTTAATTAACCAAATCATCATTTAATCCATTATAAACAACATTTCACCAACCAAAATTCATCACAAAACCTCAACATAGTTTCGGTTTCTTCCCATTTTTCTCAATAATGATTTTCCAAATCATCCATTAACTTTAAATCATAATGAACATCAACCTAACATCATTTCTTCATCAAAATCAACCAACTTAAACATGCAAATTCCTTCATAACTTTCGGCCTCATCACAAACAACCCAACCAACATGCTTTTCATAATCATCCAAGCATAAAACATGTTCATCATGCTTCCATAAACTTCATACCAACATGCTTCTAACTCAAATCACAACATACATGGGTTTCCTTCAATCATATGCTTAATAATCATCTCATAACTTAACCATAAGCTTACCTTGATGAGATGAAGAGATGAGTTGAAGAATATTTTGCAAGACATCCCTTGATATTTCGGCTTCACACAAGAAGAAGAAAAATGGATTATTTCCAAAATCCAACTTGAAACTTCACTAATTAACTTAAACAACCACCTTGCCTCTTTAATCTTTTGATGAATTCTTGATCTTAGAAGCTTAGAATATAAAGACAATTGAAGAAAGCTCCATGGAAGCTCCTTGATGCTTTGGCCGGCCCATTTTTGAGAGAGAAAGAATTTGTTTTCTCTTTCCTTTCTTTCTTACTACTAACGTTATATCATAATACTTAACCAATTATTTTCTTTTCTTACCAATTTCCTTTAGATAATCTAAGAACATTATCACTTCCATCTCAAACACCAACCATTGGATTGGATTTCATCCAAGATTTTCACCATTAGATGATTGCCAACAGGTTAACCAAAATAGTTTCCAAAATCATTTCCTTTCTTTATTCCTTTTCTTAATTCTTTTTCCTCCAAAAATCAATTCCTTTCATTTAAGCCCAACAACATATGACCAATCAAGCCCAATAAACCGCCGGCATTGGTCCAATAGCCCAACATATAATTTTTCCAAAATTGTTTTCAAAGTTAACCATTTTACCCTCCGAATCCAATTTTTGGAAAAATAGCTCTGGACCCTTAAAATATTGTAAATCACTAAAATTTCATATAAATTCTTCCAAATAGCTCATCGGGACATTAAATTCATTCTTTAGCATCTCATTTTCATAAAATTCCAAGTCCCAGAAACTTACATCACTAAATTCCGGCAGCATTACATCAGAAGTCAATAGTACTTCCGGGTGGGTGTAACACAAGCCACTTATTAAACTAGGTTAAGTTGAAGAATCCCTTAGAGATTTTGGGGAAAGGCCAAAAATGGCCAAGTGTGAAGATATTGTGTTTTGCCTCTTGCATTAAGGAAATACTGGATTACTATTAATTAGTCATTGTTTTAGCTCTAATGATGATTCATGAGTTAGATGTCTAAACTTGAAGAAGTTACAACAAGTTACAACAAGGAGTTAATTATGAATGTGATGGTAAACTACTATGATTGAGAAAAGTGGAAGTGTTCACTGTATGTGTAGACAACTCTATAAACAACCCTACACATAGCCATGTGTGTGTAGACAGCCATGCACACAACCCTACACACAACCCCGTGCACACCTATTGATACAACTATTTCAAAAAATTGTATATACCAAACGCTACTGAACTGTATGATTGTCTTCATGTGGCAATGGTACAACTGTACACTGAATGACTAGGACACCAAAAGCTAGAATTACAAAATGAAAAATCTTCAAACGGTGGAACTAAGAACATAGGCTAGGCTAACTAGCGGAGTCAGGATTGACCCTTATTCCTGGCAGGGGCGCCACCCCATTGTAAGTCCCTGAATCCCCCTCTCTCATTTGTTACTTGTTCAATTATATTTATGTTACATTTACTCAATCCTTCTTTGTATTTTTCAGGGAACCTGGAAATGGCAAATCACTGGAGGGAGACTCAGCAAAATCAACTAGAGACGAAGACATGTAGCTCAAGCCACTTATTAGACTAGGTTAAGTTGAAGAATCCATTGGAGATTTTTAAGAAATGCCGAAAATGGCCAAGTGTGAAGACACTGTGTTTTCCTCTTTCATTTAGGAAATACTGGATTACTGTTAATTACCCAAAGCTTTAGCTCTAAGGATGATTCATGAGTTAGATGTCTAAACTTGAAGAAGTTACAACAAGGGGTCGATTGTTCTTTAGATTTAATTATGAATGTGATGGTAAACTTCTGTTATTGAGCAAAGTGGAGGTGTTCCCTATATGTGTAGACAGCCCTACACACAACCCTGTGTGTGTAGACAGCCATGTGCACAACCCTACACACAACCCCGTGCACACCTAGTCACACAACTGTGTTCACCAAACACTATTGAACTCTATTATTGTCTTCCTGTGGCAATGGTACAACAATACACTGAATGACTGGGACACCGGAAGATGGATATACAACATGAAGAATCTCCAAATAGTGGAACTAAGAAAAGAGTCTAGGTTAACTTGCCGAGTCAGGATAAACCCTTCTTCCTAGCGGTGGTGCGACCCCCCTGTAAGTTCCTGAATCCCTCTCTCTCATTAACAAGTTATATTTGTGTTCCATTTACTCAATCCTTCTTTGAATTTTGTAGGGAACCTGGAAATGCCAAATCACTGGAGGGAGACTCGGGAAAATCAACTTGAGACAAAGAGTTGCAGCTCGAGCCACTTATTAGACTAGGTTAAGTTGAAGAATCCCCTGGAAATTTTGTTGAAAGCCCAAAAATGGCCAAGTGTGAAGACACTGTGTTTTTCCTCTTGCATTTAGGAAATACTGTATTATTGTTAATTAGTCATTATTTTATCTCCAATGATGATTCGTGAGTTAGATGTCTAAACTTGAAGAAGTTACGACAAGTTACAAAAAGAAGTTAATTACGAATGTGATGTAAACTACTGTGATTGAGCAAAGTGGAGGTGTTCCCTGTATGTGTAGACAGCCCTACACACAACCCTACACACAGCCCTGTGTTTGTAGACAGCCATGCGCATAACCTTACACACAACCCCGCACACACCTATTCATACAACTGTTTCAAACAATTGTGTACACCAAACACTACTGAACTGTATGATTGTCTTCTTGTGGAAATGGTACAACTGTACACTGAATGACTGGGACACTGGAAGATGGAATTACAACATGAAAAATCTCTAAAAGGTGAAACTAAGAATATAGGCTAGGCTAACTAGCCGAGTCAGGATCGAACCCTTTTCATGGCGGGGGCGCTACCCCCTTATAAGTCCTTGAATCCCTGTCTCTCATTTGTTACTTGTTTAGTTATATTTGTGTTACATTTACGCAATCCTTCTTTGTATTTTGGAGGGAATCTGGATGTCACCACCCCCACCGTACATGGTCCGGCGGAAGCGGACACTGGACCGGGTGGGCGGCGGCGACTAAACGATCTTTCTTATACGCAGCTAGCTCGAGGGGATGTTAGCTTATCTCAACCCTCAGCTCACATACTTACTTAGGATCGCCGTCCT
>JBBYHH010307536.1:0-12480 GCA_038382905.1 Daphne laureola
TATCAGAGAGAATATCATACCTTCACCTCTTCCGGACCTTCCTTTATATAAGGCTCAGACCCAGCAGTTAACCCCCCATGAATCGGAGTGATGGGTGGTTTATCCCACGCTTGTCCGCTCATAGGTGGTGTAGTGGCCTGGACGAGTGGGTGACAGTTTACCAAGGATGTGGGAATCGTGGGCAGAGATATGGTTGGCCACATCTTCCTCTATGCGAAGGGGCATCACCTTCGCCATGTGTGGGGCCTTGTTCTCGCGCGGCCGTGCTCCCGTGCGGGTGGCCATCACTGGAGATCATGTTGCATTGACTCAGTTGTTGCCCTTTATCGTATGTGGGGGCCTCAGGTTGGCTATATGCTGCGCAGGCAGCCCTTGTCTTGTACGAGTCCTACCTAGGCGCCTACTTGGATAGTGTACCAAGGAGCCCCCAATAGGCGGAGTATAGGTACGGTCCTGTACTCCACGTTACAGGCTTCTATTGATCACGTGCGGTGGCAGGGAAAGCATCATCGTGACCTGTAATGTACTATTTCTAAGATATCTGGATACGTGTACGGCTAAAAGTTGACATTGATTGGGCTTCTCGAGTGTTTTTTTGAATTTTGAACTCCCCTTAAAAAATAGCTTTGTTCTGAACAGGCTTCACACTTTTTGCATCTCTTGCAGTTCCTTCATTCATTTCCCTTCTTTTGCTTATTGTTCTTTCAGAAAACTGTCCCTCTTGCTCCCAGAATCCGGTCTTAGTTCAGCGCTTTTATTTCCCCTATTGTCGCTTCGATTGCCTTGCTACGTAGGTCAGACAGTGGCGGTGATTTGGGCATGCAGCTATGGTGTTTGACAGAGGTTGTTCCATCGCTGTTTGCCTTGTTCATCATTTTCCTTGCTGTGGGGTTTGCGTTGATATGGCTCCCAAAAAGGCTGTCTGCCCTATGATTTCCCTGATTGAACGAACTAGTCTTACCGGTGAAAGGCTCGGCTCTGACCTTAGGAAATGCTTGTGGCCCGGGGAAGTTGTAGAGGTTCTCTTAACGAGGACTGGCATTCTTATGGTGGCCAATCTTCCGGTGATGGAGGAGACTAAGGCCATGGATGCTAAACCCCTCTTCGTGGCGCAACTCTCCGCTGGCTTGAGGGTGCCCATTTCTCAGATCACGCAGGACCTATGCGCTTGGTGGCATGTGTCACCCTCGCAGCTAGGGCCTAACGATTTTGGGAATATTGTCGCATTTGCGGTTACCTGCAATAAGTCTGGGGTAGACGCCTTTGTGGATGTTTTCCTTCACTTCTACTGGCTAGATCTTCATCCTGGAGGCCAGTGTTTTCATATTACTCCAATCAATGTGGGGGGTAACAATTTTGTTAGCTTCTTGGTTCCCCTTCAATCTTTTCATGATTGGCAGAAAACTTTTTCTTTATTCTTCACTAGCCTGAGTGGAAGTTCCGGGCCACTATGAATCTTATGCCTGCGCAGGTAGAGGCTGCTAAGCCCTCGCTGTGACGTGAGGGTAGGATGTGACGGGCCTATGTTACCATCCTGACTTGGCTTGATGATGTGTCTGCCCGGAAGTCTTGTGATGGGTTGTTTCCCTTTGAGTTGGAGCAACTGGATGAGGTGGCTTTGTGATTGGCTGGGATGAGCACCGAACACCTTATTGACTCATTCCTCCCCCCTCCGTATGAAGGGTGGTGTCCAGCACAGTGTGGGACCGTAGTTGACTCCCTATTTGCTGCCCTCAAGGGTCCCAAAGGTATATGGGTTGAGTTTCATATTATATGTTTGTCGTTCGACCATACTCTAACTTTTTTGTGCTATAGATGACCCCCCGTGTGCTGATGCTGAGCTAAACCGGCTGAGACTTACTGCGTGCAATGCGGTAAAAGTACATTTGTCTTGCGCACATGGTGAGAGGCCCGTTGTAGCCACCAAATCATTGGGGGAGATCATGATCACTCAGAAACACGGACTCGATTCTTCAGGGGGTTCGCTTTTGGGTGAGGCTAAGAAGAAGAAAATTTTGGCTGAACAATCTTTGCCCTCTTAGCCAAGCCATCGCGTTTGCTTAGGGAGGGTGATTTTTCCTGGCACTATGATCGAAAGTTTGGCCCACCCTACGGTTACTGGGGGCTCACTGTCTTCGCTGGCCTGGCATTCCGTTGAGGCCTCTCGTCCAGCGATTGAGGGATGTGTGGTTGCCTCTGCCGCTGGCCCGGGCATTGGCGCATTGCTAACACCCCTGATTGTTGATGTTTGCCCTAAGGCCCTAGTGGTGTCTCCCGATGCTGGAGCCGTCTCCCAGGCTATGATGTCGGTAGCTTCCATTGTGACTTCTCAGGCGAGGCCTAAGATTTGTGTTGGGGCTCTTCTGCTAGCCCGCAAGTTGAAGAAAATTAAGGCTGCGAGCGCAGCGGGTGCAGGCTCCTCTGGCGATTTTTTGGGCTGCCCAATGAAGGCCGTTCCAACCATTTCTGCTGCCCCAGTCGACCTTGTAGGTTCGGCGGAGGAGGCACCAGCGGCTGCGACTTCTATTCCTTGTGAGGGTGATCCCAAGGCAATAACTGTCGAGGGAGGCGGTGGCATTACTGTTGTGGATCCAGCCGTCCCTTCCTCTGACCCTGCTTGGTCCCTGCCGGTGTCTTGGGAGGTAGGGAATGTCGAATCTGGATGGGGTACGTCGGTCCTAGTGGCAATGCCTGTGGCTGGTCTGAGCTCACTCGTGCGAGTAGCTGTGATTGGTAAGTGTTTTTGTAATTGGTGCTGTTATATCTCATGCGATTTTTGTTCTAATGAATGTCCTTACTGTAGGCGATGATGGATGGTTCATTGGGCGGCCCCAGATCATGGACCTGGTCTATCCTCGCACCGCGCTGCTGGAGGTAGGCGTTCTCTCTCATTAGTTGGAGAAGAAACGTCTGATGTCTCGCGAGCCCAACCCCTTCGCAGAGACCTTTCATGAGGAGGGGGTGATATTGCGGAGGTATGGGACCCCATCTTCTTATTTTCCAATGACTTGTCGCTATTAGGAAGGGGGGAGAAGACATTGGCAAGCTGCCTGAAGGGTCTCCGCACGCCTCATGACCATAAGCTTTTACGGAGCTCTTTAGAGTCTCCTGTGCATGGCTTTTGTGAGGCCGCGGATCTGCAGTTGAGGGTAGGTGTTTTGAAAACAGATGTTTATTTGAATGTTATTGCTTCAACACGTTATTGACTCATTCTTCTTGCAGTCTGTTGTAAAGAGCTATGCGGTGGCGGAGGAGCTCAATGAGTTCCTTAGGTTTGCCAACTCTCGTGATGCCACCCAAATGCAGGCCTTACAGAGTGTAGATGTTTAGCGTATGCGGGTAATGGTGGGGAATTAGAGACTGGCACACTGTGTTAAAGAACTAGAGAAGTTGTGCCTCATCCGTAATGAGGAACAAAAGAGGATGCTGCTGGTGGAGCATCAGAAGAACGATCTTTTGAACAAGTTCAAGGATCATTTATTTCAGCAGGCCAGTGTGATCAGGCAACAGGACATCGAGAATGGTGTTCTCATCGAGGCCCTTCCCGGGGTGCGGGCGGTGGCTGAGGAGGCTCAGGCGAAGGCTTTGTTGGCGCGGGGGCAGATGGAGGCACGTGCAGTCGCCGCGTAGCAGGCTGCTGATAATGTGACGAAAGCACTTCTGGATGCATCGGCTAATGCTATTGCGGCCAACCGGACCTTGGCCGATGTAGAGCAGTTGTTAGGGCTTTCCCCTCACTTGGGGAGGGTCCATCATCCTCTGCCAATGTCCAAGCTCCTTTCCATGGCAGGCTTACCCAAATCCAGGAAATGGTGTTGAAGCTGCGTAGCCAGACTGATGCTGGTACCCAGGGCTTCGAAGAAGGGTGGCTTCGCTGTCGATGGAAGGTAGAGAAGCTGCTGCCTAAGGAGAACTTCGATGTCCTGAGTGCATTTGTGTGCGAGGACCCCGATGTTGATACCCTTTTTGCGTGGGGCGAAGCCGAAAGGAAGTTGGATCTCAGACCCCAGGCCCCTGCGGGTGATGGAGTCTGATTTTGTAAATCACCTTTCCCCGATTGTTATAAAGTAACTGAATGATTTATGTATGATCCTGCATTCTTTAGTTATTGATTTATCTTCACGTTTATTTGTCGTTACGTAGTGATTCTTTTTTTTTTTGCTATTGCGCTCGCGGGATTGCCTTTGATGTAATCACGGTGGTGGGGCCTGACAAGGCCTTTGACTTTGTTTAGTCAATCCATTCTGACCGGTCAGGTGCAAAAGGCATATGCGGCATGTGCCTGTCAGGTGCAGAGGGCTTTTCTATTCTTTCTTTGCTAGGCTTTAGCTTTGCGGGTGTCCCTATAGCTTTTAAAATTCAAGATATGAAATAAGTGCCATGCTGCCATTATATTGATATAAATAGTTACACATAGTCGAGGCGCAAGTCATCTGCATGATAATTTTTGGGGAGTGGCTTCTCATTGTAGCCTATGAGCTCGAACACAATAGTACGCACTTTCCGGTGGATGAGGAATGGTCTATCCCAATTTGGTCCAAGCACCCCCTGTCGGGGGTCCCTGCCAGTGAGTTATGACCGAAACAGCGTGAGGGCACCTTACTTTAGTTTCTTTGGCTTGACTTTGGCATTATGCGAGAGGTTGAACCGCTATTTGAGGGTTTTCATGCGGAGTCAGGCGCCTTCTCAGAGCTCTTCAAGGAGGTCCAACTTGACGCACAGGCCAGTGGCATTGTCATCAGAACTGAAGCTGATCATGCGGATGGTAGGCAGGTCCGCTTTGATTGGTAGCAAGGCCTATGTTCCATAGACCAGGGAGAATGGGGTTTCACTGGTTGGGGTTCATGGGGTTGTGCAATAGTCGCACAATACACTAGGTAATTCATAGACCCATCATCCTTTTGCCCCGTCCAGTCATTTTTTGAGGCATTCCTTGAGGGTGCGATTTGTAACTTCCACTTGACCAATTGACTCAGGATGCGCAACGGAGGC
The DNA here is from genome assembly GCA_038382905.1 of Daphne laureola. Taxonomy (NCBI): domain Eukaryota; kingdom Viridiplantae; phylum Streptophyta; class Magnoliopsida; order Malvales; family Thymelaeaceae; genus Daphne; species Daphne laureola. The sequence goes on from JBBYHH010307536.1 coordinate 4,993, forward strand.
GTACAACATTCTTATGTTGTTCTCAGTCGCCCATTCCTGAACTTTTATACTTACGAATTGCGTTCCATTATCCGTGATGATGGGGTGAGGGCTACCATATCGACAGACTAAGTTCTTCCAAAGGAATGCGATGAATCTTTCTGAAGTGATTATCGCGAGGGGTTTCACTTCTATCCATTTGGTGAAGTAGTCCACTATCACGATGCAAAATCGGTATTGACCTAGGACTGTTGCCATCGGGCCAATCACGTCAAGGCCCTAGAGTGCAAATGGTATAGGGTAGGTGAGTGATGACGATATTGTAGACGGTAATCGCTGAACCCTTGAGTTAAGCTGTCATTGGTGGCATTTACGCACCAGGGCTTTCACCTGCTTTAGCATAGTTGGCCAGTAATATCCTTTCCGCAGGGCTTTATGTGCGAGAGCGTCGGCTGTAATGTGCGCCCCGTATGTTCCTTGGTGTATCTCTTCTAGCAGGTGCTTCCCTTCTTCTATGGTGAGGCATCTCTGTACGGGGGCCGAGTATCCACGATGCCACAGTAGGTTGTCTATGATAACAAAGTGAGTGGCGTGGCTGCGCACTACTTTCTTACCGTCAGAACTGATATGCAGAAGCCCCTGCAACTGTCTCATAATCGATGTTCGCCAGTCTAGGCTTTCCAGTTCTTGTGTTTGGACGACACTGATGTATACTGTGTTGATGTCGATGGAGGGTCATGCTAATGTTTCGCCTTCAGATGGCATTCATCCTTTGGATAGGGCATCGACCTTCTCGTTGGCTACTTTTGGTATATGGATGAGACTAAGCTCTTCAAGCTCTTTTATGAGACCCCTAACGAGTCTCAAATATTTCATCAGCGTGGGGTCCTTACACTCTGAGGTCCCCTGCACTTGGTGTACTACTAGCTGTGAATCACTATGAACCATGAGTCACCGAATCTCTGTCTTGATCACCATTCTTAGTCCTGCTACCAGGGCTTCATATTTCGCCATGTTATTGGTCACGGGGAACTGGAATGTCACCCTGTGTTTTGCTTCCATTCCTAAGGTTCCTCGTAGGTATATGCCCCCGCCTGGTGAGTCTACATTAGATACGCCGTCCAAATACATGTTTTATTCTGGTGCGGATAGTTCTGTCAATTGCAGCTCCTCCCCGGTATCTAAGGGTCCGTCGGAGAACTTTTCTATGAAATCTGTGTGGGCTTGTCCCTTGATTAACTTGCGAGGCTCATAGGTGATGTTGTATTTGCTGAGCTCGATGCACCACTTAGCGAGGCGTCCTGAGTGCTATGGGCATTGTAGTATATCTTTTATTGGAATATCTGTGTGCACGGTGACCTCGTGGCCCTATAAATATGGCTTTAGCTTTTGCGTGGCGTAAACTAGGGCCAAAATTAGCTTTTGCAAGCCTGGGTATCATGTTTTCGCTGCTTGCAGTGTGTGGCATATATAGTAGATTGGCCACTGTTTATTACCTTCTTCATTGAGTAATACTGAGGCGACACTGGTGCTAGTTGCCAATAGGTAGAGCACCAGGTCCTTGCCCGTCTGGGGGCATTTGAGCATTGGTAGCTGCTTCAGGTGTTCTTTGATTGCTTCATAGGCATTTTGGCAATCTACTGTCCATTTGCAGGCCTTTCGTCACTTTATTTGTGTGAAGAAAGGTTTGTACTTGTCTCCCAATTTTGATATGAACCTTCCCAGTGCCACCAGCCTACCGGCTAACTGTTGTACATCTCTCAGGCCGTGGGGGGTTCTGAGGCTTATGATAGCCTCAATCTTCTTTGGGTTCACAGCGACCCCTGCTCGTGAGATATGAACCCCTAAAAATTTATCCTCACCCACGCCAAACACACATTTCATCGAGTTTAGCCTCAGGCTGTACGCCCGCAAGTTTCTAAAGGTTTCTTCCAGATGATGTCTCACCAATTTGATTGACGAAGACTCGATTCATAAGCCTTTGAAATATTGCACCCGCATTTTTCAACCCAAACGGCATGCGCAGATAATAGTAGACGGCCTCACCCGTTGTGAATGATGTCTTCATAGCATCTGCGGGGTCCATATATACTTGGTGGTATCCACTATAAGCATCCCAGAAGGATAGGACCGGGTATCGCATTATTGTATCGACGAGCTGATCGATGAGGGGCAATGGATATGCATCTTTAGGGCATGCTCTGTTGACCCCCTTGTAGTCAACACAGAGACTCCACTCTCCGCTTTCCTTTGCAACCAGAATGATATTAGAGACCCAGTCGGTACAATGAACTTTCTTAATTATATCAGCGTCAAGCAATTTTTGAACTTCTGAACGTAGAAATTCCCTTTGATCTGGGGGAATGCCCGTTGTTTTCTGCCTAACAGGGGTGAAATCAGGGAGAACATTAAGCTTGTGAGAGATCACTTTGGGGTTAACGCCTGGTAGATGAGCAGGGCTCTATGCGAAGACATTCAGGTTGGCCTGAAGTATGTGGATGAGGGCATCTTTAGTTAGCGATGGTAGGTCTTTCCCAATGCGGAACCTCTTTCCTGGCGATATCTCCATCTCCTCAAAGTCACCTGATATGTTTGGGAACTCATCTGCGCATTCCCGTGTTACGTTCTCAGGGGCGGACTGGGGCCTCTTAGGCTCCGCTTGGTGAGGTGTCCATGCCGGTCCAGTTAAGGATGCTACGTAGTTTTCCCGCGAGACATTCTGGCTGACATAGATGTAGGCATCCTCTGAACTTGTTGTAAATTCCAATGTGAGAGTGCGCATGTCACATCGCACGTGAAATTCCACCTGGGATTGCCTCCCGATAATCGCGTTAAAAGGCGATGGTAGGTCCAGGACTATGAAGTCTATGAAGCTGGAGCTGCAAGCTGGGACTCCGCCGGCTGTTGTCCCTATCATCATGAAAGGAAGGGTGATGATTCCCAGAGTGGGGATCTCTTCTTTCCCGATGCCATAGGTTACGGCCTTTGCCGGCTAGATGCGAGAGAGGGGAACCTTGGCTGCCTAGAGGGTTCGTTTGTTGTAGACTACATTTGCATTCGCCCCAGTGTCCACAAAAATCCTGTTCGTATCCCAACCTACAATGCGAGCTGTGATAATGAGCGAGTCTGCATGAGGGACCATGATTAACGTACCGTCTCGCCGGTGGATAAGTTGGGTTGTAGAGTGCTCAAGTTGGTAGATTTCACTCATGTAGCGACGCCTTGCCTCTGCCCCTTCACATTGCGTTATTACGTGAATGCGACCGGCCAGGGGTGGGATGCGGTCCCCTTCCCTCTTTTGTGACTGGTGATTTTCCCTTGGTTGCTTATCATCACCCTCACGGTTCTTTCGCGCTTGCGACCCCTGGGTGATTCCTTTCCGGGGAAACGGTCCCAAAAAATAAATTTAGATAGCTCCCCATGTGAGGTGATTTCCGCCAGCATTTTCCTAAGCTCAATGCAGTCCTCCGTGTCATGCCCTTTGTCATGATGGTATCGACAGTATTTGATCGATCGGTCATTGGCTTGCTTGGATAGGGGTTATGGCCATTTTGGGACCGCACGCCTCGCTTCGGCGATGTGGAGGATGTTGGTTCGAGAATCTTGGAGAGGCGGGAGCCGTGGATAATGGTGATCCCGGGTAGGCTATGTTACACCCACCCCAGATTTATAATATTTTCTGATGCAATTTGTGGGAGGTTGGTTTTGTAATTTTATCAGGACTTGGAATTATATGTAATGGAGATGATTAAGAATGGATTAAATGTCCCGGGAAGTGAATCGAGGCTATTTCTGAGGTATTTCGTATCAGTGGAATTAAATGTGGGTTTTAAGCCATTTTACCAAAATTCAACTCGGAAAGGTAAATTGGTCATTTCAGAGAAAAGGATGCATTTTTGAAAATTCTCATAACCCGAGAATTTATTTGAAGCCTACCCCACGAGATTTTAGCAATTTGGAATATTTTGGGAATCCCGGATTATTTTGCGAAAAATCGGGTTTAGAAGGTAAAATGATCATTTTTGAAAAATTGGGCAAAAAACCCAATTTAATTATTCTGCATGGGCTAGATGATTTGGGCCTTGTTAAGTGGGCTTAAGTGGGGTAATTTTTTAACAAGAGAGAGAATTTATGAGAAATATTTGGAAAATATTTACTTAAGTTAAGTAAATATAAAAGAAAGTGGAATACATGTGTTGTCTAGTTAATGGATTTGATGGATTTTGAAATCTAATCTAAGGGTGGAGATTAGAGATGAGAGGATAATGTTCTTGAATTGTCTAAGAAAAGAAAATTAAATAGATAAAGATGGGTTGGTAGAAGTATTTAGTAATTACGTGAATAATAGGATAAAAAGGAGAAAAGAAAAAAAGCAGATCTGATTTGCGATCCCGTGCTTCGTCTTACTCTGTTCGATCGTGACGGAGATCTAGAGATCGACGGAGGTGCGACCGAGCGGAGTCAACGCCAGGGCGGTGCGGTGATGGCGAGCTGGCAACGCCTCGCCGGTGGCGCAACTCAATGGAGCTGCAGATCGGAGGCGAGGCTCGACTGATCCGAGCGACCGGCCTCCTTCACGACAAGATGGGCTCCTCCGGTGGATGATCGGTGACCGGCGCAACGAGATGAGGATGAAGCCGGTGAAGGACGCCGGTGAGATGAGAGCACCAGAAATGAGCAGATCGGGCCCGATCTGCTGGCACGATGGATGAGAGGAGCGGCGCTGGGCATTTTCTGGAGAACCAGTGGCGGTGCGCGACGCTGGGTGAAGATCAGTGGTGTTGGATGGCCGTCGGGTGTTCTGCAGCGAGTCCGCGGCAGCGGCGGTTGGAGGCCTCCAGCGACGCTAGTACTGCCTCTGTTCTGAAACCACAGCTGCTGGCAAAGTGGACAACGCGTAGTGGCGGCGATGGCGGTGCGTATGGTCACCCTCTGGCGGTGCTGACGATGATGCCACATGCGGTGGCGACGGCGGCGCGTGGATCATCCTCTAGCGAGCTCTCCGACAACCATTGGATGAGAAATCGCATTTTCCCTAATTTGTCTGAATTGTCCCATTTATCGCACCGTATAAATAAATTGAAGATTATTAAGTTGTGAATTTATGGGTTAAATTAGAAATTAAGTTTGGTATGTGAGGGTTGAAAACGAATTTGTTGAAGGAATTTGAGGAAGAATTTTGGATGGAAAATGTTAAAACCAAAATTATTTGGGCAATTTTGGTTAATGATGTTTTGTAGGAGAAAAGTTGTAATTTATTGATTAAATGGATATTTAATCATGAAAGTATTGTTGGAAGTTCAAGGAAAATTATTCGGGTGAAAAAGGGATGAAATCTGAAGATTTAAGGATTTTTGGAATGATTTGTGATTTTTGGTAATTTTCTTGATTAATCACAAAATGTAAAAAGAAGTGGGCAAAAAATGGAATTTTGTCACTTCCTGAAGTTTTGGGTATTAATTTGCACATTCTGGAATAATTGGATGGCAATGTGCATTTTTAGTGAATTAAGTAGAAAAATGACTGAAATTCTGGTGTTGTGTCAGGAGACACTTTCTGGATGTTCTGGATAAACCTGGATTTCTGTTGTCTTCCATTTCTAGGGGTTGTATGAAAATACATCCGAAATACTGCTGAATTTTCGTTAGCATTTTGGTTACCGCGGTTCGAAAAGTACAGAAATTCTACGATTTATAATGTAAGGAATCTAGTTAAGTAAATATGGAAGTATGGAATGAACTTTGGATAAAATGAGCCAAATCATGGTTTGTGGGAAAATTTATCACTTTTGGAATTTTGTGACCAAGTGTAAGATTTGGAAAAAGGTTAAAGTATTTGATTGTTTAAGTGAATTATTTAATAAGTAATATTTGTGAAATTTGGCATTATGTAGAATTATGGAAGCCAATCTTTTAAGAATTGATCGTTTTGGGAATTCTGGCCAAAATGTTCAATTGAGCAAAGATTAGAAGATTTTGGTACTTTTTGGAAAATCGCCGGAAATGGGAAATTTTCTAAGTGTCGGAAAGGGTTAAGATGAAATGATAGATATTGATTCCGAATCATTTGTAGAATTGTTTAGAGTTGCTGGAGCACCCAAATGAAGGCTACCGAGGACAATTACCGGTAGTGCATGGAAAATGATTGGATAAGATTTTCATTGTTATCATTTTGAGGTAAGGGTTCATCTTTCTTAATATAAGCTCATTGGGATATGACACAGTGTATATTAGGCTAGATGAGGCGAGTCTTGGGCTGGTGGTGGGGTCCCTGACTAGTCTTGTAAGTATATCTAGTGGTATGCACGTCTTTTACTTAAAGCACCTCTGCATTATAATTTTGGCATCGTTTCTACTTCTCCGGTCATTTTGACCAACATTATTTTGATACGCCTTTGGCCGTGGGGAACCATGGCCCCCGCTGGTACCATGCGACATTGATTATTTGACCCGGTTGGTTAGGCTCAGGCCACCGGGTCCCCTATTGTATCGATCGGTGTGCTGGTCAGCAGACACCAGACCTTATTATTGTGCTAACATTTTTCTGCAGGTTTCTGCATTTTTATCCACTAGATATGCCCTTTCCCTTACTGAGTACCTTTCGAGAACTCACCCCCTTATTGTAAATAATTTTCAGGAATTATTGTTTGATAGCCCGCAGGATAGTCCGTGCGGCTAATATGTTATGGGTACCGCCAGGTACATTTATGGGTACCACCACGTACATTCTATTTTCCTGATTTAGATCATTATTTTGTGAGAGTAGTCTCGATTGGTCTATGTTATGGGTTTGATTATGGTTTTGAAATCGACTAACAGGTTTTTCTTTTATGGTGTATGTAAGCAGTAATTTATTGGTGCTCACCGGGAGCAAAGTAAGTTTTCCGACTTATATTTATTGTGGCTCTGTAGGATAGTATGCATGCATATAGAACAGATAAATGTATAAGTTTAAATATTTTTATGACGTGCGATATCCTGTAAAATCACTAACGTGTTTCTGGGCACAGGTTTAGGCAATTAGGTAAACGGAACGCCTTAAAACCTGTAATAACGCGTTAGGAACTTAAGTTAAGAAAAAAATCAAAAATGGGCGGGTTTTAGAGACCGCAGCTTACGAAGAACTCCTCTTCGATGTCATCAGCCGCCTCCAATAAACCGCTTCTACATAGTTTCTGAAAAGTGTCACGGAGAGGGATGGTGACAATAATTATTCACATGCAAATCCTTATACTTTGACATAATGTGCAATTTTACCCATTTTAGAATAAGTGTCCAAACTTACTTTAAATGCTACCAATTTTTCACTTAGACATAAAGAAGTTTATTTTCACCTCTTTTATCCATAATTGCACAATTAGTCCATTACACTTATCCAAATTTCCTCATAATACACACTTGGGCCCAAATTCCATAAAAAGCCCATTAGTGTCCAATTAATTCCAAAAGTGACCCAAACTTTCCCAAATTTCATACTTAGCTTAATTTCACCATACTTTATCATTTTCAC
>JBBYHH010307646.1:0-12478 GCA_038382905.1 Daphne laureola
TAGTGTTGTAAAACTTTTAGAATGAATGAAATATAAACTATAGAAATAATGTCACAAAAAATAGGGGTCCATTACAATTTTTAAGAGATTTTATCAATAAATTATATACCAAATAAACATATTATTGAGAAAAAAGGGGGGTCCATGGACCCCCATTTGTTTCAAGTAGGTCTACCTCTGAGTACGCCAGACCATGTTTGGTGGCCAAGAAATTGCCACATGCACGCCAGAGTAAAGTATGGACCCTTAGAGGGAGATGAAGCTTCCAAAACCATTTCCAGAAAATAGATGGTTCTAGTGGGTTGCAAACTTGCAATTAAACTGAATGGCATAAGCAAGGTAATAGGTAGAGCATACCGTGAATTGGACATTCTCCTTCATTCCCCATGTGAAGTAGTCGACCGGTGACCGTGGACTTAATTGCATAGTACTGATAATAGCAGCATCTGAGGGATGAAAGAGGGATTCCACATCCCGCCTCTTCCACGTAAAGAATATCGGGTCAATGAGATCAAAACTCGTAAATGTTGCAGTTCATCTGGCATTTGCGTAATCATGTCCAAAGGTAACCAACGATCATACCAGACTGAAACTTGCTCACCATTTCCTATCCTCTAGTGCCCGCCTTTGTAAAATCTCATTTCCTACTAATAAAGCCTTCTACACTATAGACCCATACCCTTCCAGAGAATCAACACACAAAAAATAGTCATTATAGAAATATTTACCTTTGAAGACACGTGCAATAAGGGAATTTGGTTCGTGGATAAAACGTCATCCATGTTTAGCAAGTGTTACCTTATTAAAAGTCTCAATATCGTGAAAACCATAACCACTTGCACATCTGCTACGATACAAACGGTCCCAGGAGCACTAACATATTTTTCCTTCTCAATATCTAATGACCAAAAGAACTTAATGGATAAAGAAAGTAAATCACGCACCACCGTGGGAAGTGGAAGACAACTCATGAGATGGATAGGCATTAAGTGTATCACCATTTCTATCATCAAACCCCTACATGCCTATGACAATCTAGCTGCCTTCCAATTTGTAAGTTTCTCTGTTACTCTTTCCACTAGAAAATCATATTGAACCACTTTCCTACGACCAAGCAACCAAGGAAAACATGAGGACTTGTCCATCGTAAGACATGACGACATGCTGAGTAGCTGGCACAGAGCTTGCCGCCGCCCCTGTGTAATGGAAGGACTGAAAAAATCGACAATTTCCTCATATTAGCCTGTTGTCCAGAGCCCTTCTCATAAAGCCGAAGAATCTGGAGAAGCGATTGGATAGCATTTTGCTTATCATGGAGAAATAAGATAGTGTCATTTGCAAACAATAAATGAGAAATCCGAGGGCTAAAAGTTAAAGTTTGTACCCCTTTGATCATACCTTGAAGCTTCGCCTGATGAAGGAGACTAGACAAGCCCTTTGAGCATAAAAGGAAGAGAAACAGGGAGAGAGGATCCTCATGTCGACGGCCGCGGCCAGGGCGGAAGGCAGCGAATAGCGAACCATTGACCAGAGCTAAAAAGCTGACCGATTCAACACACGACATTATCAAGTTGATCCATCATGCAAGAAAACTCAACTTCATCAACATAGCTCGCAAAAAATTTCATTCCACCCTATCATAGGCTTTTGTCAGATCAAGTTTAATTGTCATTGCCCCTTCCTTCCTACCATGCAACACATTTAAATGGTGACAAGTCTCCAAATCTATTAAAGCATTATACGTCAGTAACCTCTTAGGAACAAAAGCGCTCTGATTCTGTGAGATTACCTCCTCCAATAACAGTTTCAACCGGTTCACTATCACCTTTGACACTATCTTATAAATCAAATTACATAGACTAATACACTTGAATTCAACAAAAGTAGTCGGGTCCTTGCACTTTGGAATAAGAGCATGGAATTTATATCAGCTGGAACAATACCCACCCCCAATATATTAATAGCAAAAGCATTAACCGAAGGGCCAAGTGTCCGCCAATAACGCTGATAAAATAAAGGAGGGAAATCGTCCGGACCTGGTGATTTGAACGAGTGCATCTGGAAGAGCATTGCACGCACTTCCTCTTACATGTACGGCTCCAACAAACGACTTCGCATCTCATCAGATACCCAACACGGGATGTCTTCTAGAATCTCATCCATACGTGTCTGGCCACCAGAACTAAAAAGCTCCTATAAAACTGCATTGCCTCAGCTTGCAAATCCCGTGCCTTAGTTGTCACAGCCTGTTGCGGTGTACAAAGCTTACGGATCTCATTCCACTTCCTCCTTCTTGTGGAGGACTGATGAAAAAAAGATGTGTTCCGGTCCCCCGCCTGTAACCACAATTCACGTGAACGCTGACTCTAAAATTCCTCCTCTCTCAACTCCAGAGTCTGAAGTTCCTCCTCTAACTGTTTCCGTTCTACCAATAGCACTGGATCTACAGACCCCACCAAATTTTCAATATGGGACTCCAACGCTTTAATTTTATTCAGGATTTTTCGGCACTCCTACTGATGCCAGATAGAAAAAATCTGCCTATAGCGATTCTGACATTCTAATAGTGACCTGAAATCATCCAACTGAGCTGATGAAATCATCCAACTGAGCTGATTAAGTAACTGAGCACTTCTCTTTAGTAGTCCACATATTCTCAAACCTCAAGATTCTTCGTACAGTCGTCTCTTTTCCTAGCACACAAATCTCAACACCAAAATGATCTAACCAAGTGTAATGAAAATTCGTACCCAACTTGTGGCAAAAATCTACCGCTAAGACGAATTGGCCAGGGCCCTATTGAGACGCTCCTGCATAAAAAAACCACCAACCATCATCTTAGACCAAGTAAACTTTGGTCTGGAGAAACCCAAGTCTTCTAGCCACGCCTCTCATGCGGCCAAGTGGAAGCCCGCCATCAGTGCCTGACGTCGTGGAGGTCCTCCTAGCTTCTCATGGTGCCACATAATATCATAAAAGTCTCCCACCACCAGCCATGAAAGAGTAGACACTAATGCTAACTGTCTAAGAAGGTCCCACGATTCTGGTCTATGGGCAACTTCTGGATGGCCGTAGAAACCTATGAATCGTCATTCAGCTCCCAACGCTTTAATCCGAACATTCACATAGCACTCCCCCATAGACAACAAATGCACATCCCAGTGCGAGTTCCACAACAGAGCAACACCTCCCCTCCGACCTATCGCTAGAGAAGCAAGAAACCGATGATAACCCAGCCGTCACCGGACAAATTCCATCTCCGCTAGAGAACGGCATGTCTCCATCAGAAACACCACCGCCGGTTTCAAGTTTGATACCAATCGCCTTAATGCAGAATCCTTCCTCCTTGCCCTCAATCCTCGACAATTTAGACTCAAACAGGCCATTAATCCCAAATACTCCAAACCGCAAACAACAAAACAAAGCAACATATCACCCTCCTAAGGCAAACTGAAGCCCATGCGCTTTAATGGTTAGCGTGAAGTCAGGATGATAGCCGATGGAGACACGGCGGATGGTCCCTGGAAGTTGAATTACAAAAAAAACCCTAGTGGCGTCACCAAGGAAAACTTCTATCTCCTTCCATTTTAAAGTAACTTTATTACACATTTTCAAAAAAAATTCTCACTGTCTACATCAAAATTTGAAAGTTTGTTTGCTGCATATATTGAATGATGAAAGAGGCACAACCTCTGAACTCAATCTCTTCAACAATCGTAGATAATGAACAGCACAAAAGTGGTTTTCATTAACCAAAGGTCACTGATGAAGCAATGTAGAGGCTCTGTCAACAATTTCCGCACCTCTGATCGAATCCTCCAATATCCATATCTATCTTTTTGTTCAATATTTTGCAAGGTCACTCTTTTACTCTTCAATTTTCCCCGTTGGTAAAAAATTTCCAATCCTAGTGTCTCTTAAATTTTTCATCTTGCCGGAAAAATGATTTGTTTGTTATTGTTTTTTTACAGGTTAATTATATGTTGAGAACTTAAGGTGGGCTATCAGATTTCATCTTAGACTGCAAGTTCTTGGCCTTGTCGGATTCAAATTTGGATGACAACGCCAAACACGGTGCTCCAATCCGGAGGGTTGACCCGCACGTCCTTTAGGCCCGAAGGGTACGGCGGCAGGAGTGTATGGTGGCTAGATGAATGTTTGAGCCTGGGTGCTTCGGCGAAGAGTTGATTTTCACGACGGGGGATGGTTCAGGTTAAAGGTGGATGAAGGGTTTGTCTTTCTCAGATTTTGAAGTTTCTCGTGCTTTAACTACTGTTTCTGGTTCAATTAAGAGAACAAAAACTTCATGGTCTTGAAAGCAAGCAAGAGACTTTGAGCTAAAAGGTAAAATCTTTTAGCAACGTCTCATGTTACGCATTTTTCACAAAAACAGTTTTATTCATAAATAAAAATTGTTCATAATACAGAAGAGGCAAAAGACCTAAACGATGCCTCATTTTTCCAGTGCCATCTCCGTTATCGACGGGCGTTTTGGACTTCTTCCGGCGCTCGGCTTGCTCCAGCGAGGCTACGTTCGGACTCCTCTACCTCATCGATGGTTCTTCTCTCGCTTCTATGGCCGCGCTCGGTGGTCTCACCTTCTGACATCGGGCCAACCTTTGGGTCCTGATTCACGAGTGATCGTCGCTCCGCTTGCCCGCCGTTTCGTCAGAGTTTCGCGTCGTTTCCCCGACGCTTCATTTTTTCGGCCATCCTTGCAGTGGCTTGCTACTTCGGGCCAATTGTTGCGAGTTTGGTGGTGCCCACTCCCGATTCCTACTGCCTCTTTAGTCGCTGGCATCGGCTTCAGGTCCTGCTCTAGGGCTGTCGGTGACAGTGGCGACCCTACTCATGTCTGGTTGCAATGTTGGCTAAGATGTGCTTTTGGGCCGAGGGTTCTAACAGAAGTTGGGGTGAGGTTTCAACCGAGGACAGTTCTTTACTTTGGATGGTTGATGGTGTGGTTGGTACAAACGAGTCTTCTGATGGATGAATGGGTTGGTATTAAAAAAAGGGTTCGGGTGGGGGCTTAGACAGAGGCTATTATGGTGGACACACATGAACTGGCAATGAGCGACACTGCTCCTTGCCCGATTCCATGAGTTGGATGAGCGCGAATGGGCGGCGCAGCAAGTCCGCCTCACTCATTCGCTATCTCTACTGGACTTGGTTTCATCAGATGGTGGTGGTGTGGTACTGGTTTCTGATATTATATGTGCATGTGTTGTTATTGGAGTACTTGTGCTCTCCGAGTATCGTTGCAGAGGATAGACTTTCTCGGGCACGCTTTGCGTGTCTACAGTGGAGGAGGATGAATGTCTCGGACACGCTCGTGAATGCTGCGGAGGGATACTTACATGAAGCCATATGGCAGTTGGAGAGAATTTGTTCTCATTGACATCACTTCGGATATGATATCATAAATTGGCCCTTCTATTCTGTCATTTTGATGATCCTATTATTATTTCTGCTCTTTATTTTGAGTTACTCTTAGATATTTTTGCCCTTATTTGCCTTAAGCTTGTGGAGCTGTAGGATTTCCTATTCTGTTTTGGCCTCCTTTGTACCCTTATGCTATAGGGGGAGTAGGTATGTTTATGCTCATCATCTGCTAAGAGCGCTAGACTTTATTGGGGAATTATCCCTGCTTAGTTTGTTTATTCAGCCTCAGGTTGTTCACCATTGAATGAACAGTCATTCACTTTAAAAAAAAAAAGAGAACAAAAGCTTCAAGCTTGGAAAAACAAAAGGGGAAGAATGAACTCAAAGTTTAAGAGTGAATGTGTAAGTTTAAAAAATGTTGGAGTAATTTTTTATTATTAATTGCGTAATAGAAAATATTGAGGTAGAATTGGCGACACAAACAAACGGAAATGATTCCGACCCCGTTTGGCAACAACTTTTTAAAAGTAGTTTTTACGTTTTGAAAAACTATATACGAGTAGAGTTTAACGTTTAGCTGTAGCTGTTTAATATTGACTATTAAAAAATTATCTAAAACGCTACAACTATTTGAAATAACTATTTCCAAACAAGACCTCCAATGAGTTGCGGAACTTAAAAATAGGATCAGATTAAAGCATAAATTTAATATGAGATCATAATAGATCGCAAACTTAAAAACAACAACCATGAAATTTATTCGATGAAGCCCAAACCCAAACTCGCTTGAATCTCGGTTGATTATTTTTAAACTCCGCAAAATTAATGATAAAGCCCAACTCCAAACTCGCAAGATCGAAGGGCTTACTTATGGGGCTTTTATAATACCATGAAGTTGTTCGAGGGCCCATAAGGATTTTTTCCCTCTCGTATATATCTTCCAATTCCACAAAACCCTAATTTGATCTGGGGAAAAGGACCTATTTAGCCATCAACGTTTAAGTGAAGGACCAATTTTGCAATTATTTTGAAAAGTGGCTCCACAATGCAATTTGTATGTACATACTAGTCCGAATTTGCCATTATTTAACTTCGGTGGACCGCATTTGTCATTCTACTGAGTACGAAGAGAATATACTGGTATATTTTGTTACGGTTCCGTAACGGCGTGCGTACGTGTTCCAATTTTTTCCAGTTGGCTTCGAAATGGCAGGAAGCAACCAGTTGAGTCAGCAGATGAGTTCTCTCCTCTCTTCTTTGGCGGTAAAATAGACATCCCAAAGCCTATTTGGGCATTTTCCAACATTAGGGTTCTTCGTTCGTCCTCAGTCCTCACATTCATCTCCTCTTGGTGCTTTCCTGGTAATCGACGAAGTCTGAAATGGTGAGCCTCCCAACATCCAGCAGCGAGTCACGATCGAATGATGAGTATGGTCATTACTCACCGGTGCGATCGAATGGTGCACAATCGGTGCAACCGGTTCTGCCGCCGCCGTGATGTGCGTGCGGCCTTGTGGTGACGATTCAGACCTTCATGATGGCGAAGAACCCAGGGCGTAGGTTCTATACTTGCCCCAGATAGAAGCTCAGCAGGCACATGGTAAGTGTTAGGGTTTTTAAATTACAATTTGTTTGGAATTCAACTTGGTATAGGTTAGGTTTTGTTTTATCTGGTTATGGCCTTTTTATTCGAAGCAATTTTGTTTTGAAATGGTGTTGCTCTGTTGGTTAGTCCAATTTCTTGATACTGCAATTTTGAAATGGTTTGGATGTTCTCTGTTTGTTTTTGTTAGTGCAATAGCTCTCTGTTTTTGTTAGTCCAATTTATTTGAAGCCTATGGCTGCCATTATATTGCAGGTGAAGGAGAGTGGTTGTGGCATATGGGAGTGGATTGATGAGACATTCCCAGAGCAAGCCGTTTCTGTGATGAACCAACTCATAACAGAGAAAGAGCAGCTGGTTTCTACAAAGTTGTCATTGGAGAGGTCATTGAAGAAGATGCAAGCTGAGTTGGATAGGACTAAATATGATTGGCGTGAAGCAAAGGGTTTTGCTGAGTGGCCCAGTGATGAACATATCGCCAAGGACCTGAAACTGAAAGCCATTAAGGAGGAGAATCAGTTGCTAAAGAGGCGTTCAAAGCGCCTTAATATTGTTTCTGTAGTGGCTTCCATCTTGCTGGTCTATGTTGGAGTTCTGATTGTCATCTTGAATTAGTACTACATGTAATCAAGTGATAGTCTTTAGGACCTATGTTCTGTTTTAAGTGTATGGGTTAAGTGATGGTATGTAAAACCTATGTTCTGTTTTAAGTGTATGGGTTAAAACCTTTGTTAATCCTTATTCACTTGAAGTAATGTCTGTTGCTTCTCTTGGCCATCTGATGTCTCTATTACTTAATTAACCGATCCGTTTATGTAGGTTGCAACTAATAATAGAAATGGTATATCAGTTAAGTGGACTGAGATTGTAACTAATAATAGAAAAGTTATATCATTTAAAGCAGATTCTTCTTACATAGTGGAACCCTTGTGCCATCCAAAAAAAAAAAGATTGATGGCACTCATTGCCACTAAATGCAACATCCCAACTGCACTTTAGCTTAGATAATGTCATAAATAAGCAACTTCTACCTAGTTTAAACTTCACTTAGACATGTAATATCCACAAAATTATACACAATTAATCTTCTGTTTCAAGCAGTGAAGGGTAGTTCCTGTGACACTCCTCCCCTATTGCTTCCTTCACCTCCTCCTCTGTTTCTTCCTCCTCCTCTGTTTCTTCCACTTCCTTTGTCTGTACCACCTCTTCCTCTGTTTCTTCCTCCTCCTCTGTTTCTTCCACTTCCTCTGTTTGTACCACCTCTTCCTCTGTTTCTTCCACCACCTCTGTTTCCTTCAGCAACAATCAAAACTTGTTCACCAACTCTTGCAGGCTACAAATTTAATAATAGGTAAGTCTGTAATGCTTATACAATTAATTTATACATGTACATAACAACTTAGGTGGATAACTGACCATGTAAACCTTATCCCCAGTGTGAAGGTCTGTGTAAACACCAACTCCAGCACTCTTCATGATCCTTTGACGTTTGCTCGCATGACTGATGGTTGGTTGTGAGGTGTGACATGTTGGAGGTGCATTATGCCTTGCTGCAACAGAACTTGAAGCACCCTGTAAAGAAACCATATTAATCCCAATTATTGAATAAATGGTTAAGATATGTAAACTTGTACATTTTTACCTCATTGGTGCACCTCCTTTTATTGTGTCCAAGTTGTTTGCATTTTGAACATAGCTGGAAAGTTGATTTCCTTGGACCTTGTGAACCAGGCCTCTCCTCATTAGCCTCTCTTATCCGCTTCAACCTAGGCCTTCCTGACATCCTTGGCACAATAGGTTCTGATACAGGTAGCGTGTTTGATCTTATCCACACAGTTGGGCCAGTTACAGGTTCAAAGCTATACCTATATGCAACCATAAATGCACCCTTCCTGTAGCAGTCATCCACAAAGTCCTCTACTGCATCTCCTCTATTTATGATAGCACATGCAGCAGGCTCACAGGGTAGACCTGTGATGTCCCAAGCACCACAGCTGCAGGTCCTCCTACCCAAATGGACTGTGTGTTTATCCATTGAACGAACAATCTCATATCCATCTACACCATTGAATGAAACCCTCCAAGTGTAATGCTCTTTGATCTGCTCCTCTATCTTTTTGACAATCTTTGGACCAATATCGTCCTTCTTCCAAGTGCTACCAAAATTTCTTTTCTCATTGAACCTCACCATCATATATCTTCGAATATCTTCACACAATGAATAAATGGGTTTCTCTCTAGCTTTCAAGACAACATCCACACCATTGAAAGCTTCTTCCATATTGTTCTGATTAGAGTCGCACTTCACCATCCTATTGAAGAAAGCCTTACTCCAATGGGGAGGGTCCGTCCTTAGCAACTCCTCTTTAGCATTTGGATGTTGAGCAATCAATTCAAGACTATCTATAAATCCCCTCTCATTTGTGCTATTAGCACACCTCCAGAACAAACCTTTCAATACATCCCCTGGATGCCTCTTTTGCCAATTTGTGAGAATGTGTCTGGCGCAGAATCGATGCTTTACATTAGGCAGTAGTGCATGTAATGCTGGAATCAGACCCTACATCAAAAAAAAGTGAAAATCACAACATTATAAAAAATGAAATTAGAAGCATAAACATAAACAAAATATCATAATCATGAAGAGAAAATGAAAATCACCTTTTGCTGGTCAGACTGGATGACCCAAGAGTTGTCATCCTCTATTTCCAAGTCATCTTTCAAAAGGGTGAGGAACCATGACCAAGAATCTTTATTCTCAATGGCCACAATTGCCCATGCAATTGAGTACATCTGATCATTTGCATCCCTCCCTATTGCAGTAAGCATCTGACCCTTGGTGGATGCTTTCAAGAAACATCCATCAATGTTTATAATTTTCCTACATCCTTCTTTGAACCCTTTTTTACAAGCATCAAAGAAAATGTACAATCTTCTAAATCTTTCACTCTCACCATCCTCTGAAGGATATACTCCCAAAATGACAATTGAACCAGGGTTTGACTTAGTCAATTCAGCCACATAGTCCTTGAGCAAAGAGTACTCATATGGACTTGTCCCATGTGAACTTCTTCTAAAGACCCTTTTGACTCTCTTGGCCATCCTTGTGTTAATTTTGAGCTGACAATCCTTTCTCACAGTTTCTTTCAATTCTACTCTTTTCATACTTGGATTTTCTCTCAAATCACTGAAATTTTTTTCGGCCAACCACTTAGAAGTAGCTAATCTAGGTTTAAACATGTGGTTGCAGGTATGCTCTTCATGTACAACCTTGATTTGCCCACACATCATCTTTGGGGTGTAGCTTGCCCACACTCTAAAAGGACAATTATCAACACACCTAATTTCAGCCCTCTTCTTGTCACTCTTCTTAAACCTTATATCTCTATCCTTCTTAACAACATACATTGTTGCAAGCTCTTTGAGCTCTTCCGTGGAACTAAACCTCATACCTCTCACAAACTCATCACAAATCCCCTTCAAATATCTTGGCCACTTAGTTCTCCTGTATCGAATGAAACTCTCAACCCCATCCTCTGTTTCAAACTCCTCCTCCACACCATCAACCTCCTCATCAGATCTGATGTAATCAGACTCATACCCTCTCACAACTAATCTGTCATCCTGAACCTCAACCTGAACCTCTTCATCAGAATCATCATCCTCAGCATCATCTGGAACATAATCATTATCATGTTCCCCATGTTCAACATCTAAACCATGTACATCATATCCACCCTGCAAATCATCCTCACCATTCAGACAATATTCATGATAATCATCCTCACCGAAATCTTCCTCTTCACCTTCTGCACTAACATATTCACCTTCTGAAGGACCCTCACCCTCACAACCAGCATCTTCTACTATATTATCCATTATCACCCCTTTGCCCTTACTCTTCGCTTTCTCCTCTTCAGACAGATTGCCCACAACAGACTGTTCAATAGGGTCATAAATGGAAGGACCTTCACAATACTCACAGAACATAGTTATTTCCCTTCTATCAAACAAGAAAAGAACAGCCTCCACAACACTGTTTTGATCCCACAGAAGCCTCACATCATCAGAATGAATTAAAGCCCTGCCAGTCTGAAAATGTATCCTAGCTATGTTCCTAATGCATCTATTTCTCATAAATTCAACAAAAGAACCTCATTCACTAAAATATTTCTTCCCCTTGTACAGATATATTTCCCCTCCCTCATATCTATAGGGGTTAGACTTAAACTGTCCCCTATGGTGAATGTAGTATACAAAATTAGTTCCACGAAGCCTGTAAACACAAAAGAAGACCATAAAGATCAATAAATAATAAACATTGTCTGATGTTTGTGACATAAGCATCTCAAGTTGCCCAGAAACTAACCCTAGAACCAACACAAAGTGACAAACTACCAAATTCTAAACTATAAATGATAAACGAGAAACGCCCTTCTTACGCCCTTCTTGCGATATGAGGAACAAGAATTTTGAGAAATTCGAACTCAATGAACAAAATTAACCCTAACCCAAAAACTATTTCAACCCAATGAACAAAATCATAAATGAAAAAAAATACTTACTGACGCTGCGCTCTTCTAGGAACCATCTTCTCAGCCATCATCAAGGAATTGCTCGAACTACTAAACAAAACCAGAGCAAAATGGCAGGAGCAACCTCAGCAGGAGGTTTAAAAAACTCTGCTCTGGAACTAACTTTTCGAACCCTTCAGCTCCACAACGGCAAGAGGTTTTGAAAACTCTTCAGCTCTACTCTCCAGCTCAGCATCAAAACACACCTCAGGCAATCAGGAGTTTCCACCGTGGAAATTATGCGTCCGAGTGGTAAACGGGGACCAGATGTATAAACGTTGATGGCATTGTGGAGCCACTTTTCAAAATAATTACAAAATTGGTCCTTCACTTAAACGTTGATGGCAAAATCGGTCCTTTTCCCTTATTTTTGCTTTGGTCTCTACTCTTTTTTTTTTAACATAGAATGACCTATTTTATTAATGAAAACACATTACAAAATAAGTCAGTGACGATGAACTAAAGTACCAAAAAAGTATAACCAAACCAGCCCATAACAGGTGAAACTACCACATAGGTATCAATATAATAGAAAACTAGGACCACTAAGGCTAGGCTCCCACAAACTAGCCTCAAAAGGCAAAGCAAACGGTCATGACCACCATGGCAGTAAAATGATCTGGTATGAGGCACTCGGTATCCCTGACTGCCCAAAAGCTTAATGGTACCAGCGCACCATGGTGGGCTGAGGAGAGCACTAGCCACAGCAATAATAGGAACCATGATAACACACCCACATGTATTACAACAAAACAATGCACTTTAGTCCTACTAGCAGAAAAAAAACCAATAAAAAAGAACTGGAAAATAACGAGAAAACCTAACACAGACTTGAGCCCATACACAACACTGAGTGCACAGGGTAGGCTCCAGACCCCGCACACTTAGAGCGTAGCCGATCATTGCCCCAGGCAGGGAG
>JBBYHH010307757.1:0-12478 GCA_038382905.1 Daphne laureola
AGCTTGTCCAGTACATCCAGTCCAAGTTCTAGCTGCTAGCTACATGCCTAGAAACAATAATGATCAAATTATCAAGCCTTCAAGAGATACAACTACTATTTATTACTTACTTGGTTTTGCTTTTCAAGAGTACGTGTGTGTGTGTAGACAAGCTGGCTTACAGTTGCTCATTTGTTTAAGTTGGTGATTTCTTAATTTAGGTTTCCTTTCCTAAATTTAGGTTTCCTTTCCTATTCCTATATTTAAATATAACAAAATATCACTCAAACAAGTTATAAAATAACTCCTCATCCCAAGAGCACGTGACATCAATTTGTAGTATAAAAGTAGAGTGGGTCGAACTCAAATGACTTATATTCACAAATTTAGAACTAGAGACAAGTTTTATTTTTTATTTATTTATTGGTATTTTTTGGATTTTAGAAGCTAAAGAAATTAATGAAGTAAAGTTGTATTTACAAGTAACTAGAAGTAGATGAACAATTAGAGAGAATTCAAAACAAGAGAGCAAGCAAGCTTAAATTCTAAGTTGTTTCAGTTTGATCAAAAACTCCCCTAGGACTGATTTTCAGTTCAATTTCTTTAAATTCAATTTATTT
This sequence comes from Daphne laureola, assembly GCA_038382905.1. NCBI lineage: Eukaryota > Viridiplantae > Streptophyta > Magnoliopsida > Malvales > Thymelaeaceae > Daphne > Daphne laureola. Next base: position 600 of record JBBYHH010307757.1, read on the forward strand.
AATTAAACTCAAATTCTTGAAGAGCTCGATAATTTTCATGTCAAGGTTTCTTAAGTCCTAAACAATTCTCACAATGATATCGGACCAATGCAAAGTCTTCTCCATTTACATTCGGGCATCGGCGTTAAGTACTTAACTAATTCTAGCGAGTTTGAGTCTTTCAATATCCTAAATCACGATCTTTCAACTGACTGATTCTAGGACACTTGGTTTTATCCTAAGCCGGGTTAAACAAAAACTCTCTTAGCCTTTTATCTAACCCAAGTTTATAAAGCAAGAAAAAAAATAGTGATCGTCCAATTCCTTTAACTTGTACTTAAATACAGGATAAAAACACAGGCAGATCTGACTTCAACCTCAATAAATTGAAATCCAAGTCAAGTAGAACCTACATCAATCCTAGAAGAATAAGCGAAACTACTCGTTCATCATATCCAAGAACATAACGATCAAGTAGAAATCAAAGAAATCAGGAAAGAAAAGAACTGGTTTTGGCTCTGGAATTGCAGTTGGGGCGTTGAATTTTGCTCCTTCCCTCTAAATCCTCTCCACAGGTGCTCTATGGTTGTCGTGATCACGAATTGGTTGAAAAATTAGGGTCGAAACCCTTTTGGTCGCATCCTAAGCTACTTGGATTGGGCTTGACAATTGGCGGACCGAGGCCTCAGTTTTTTGAATCGCGACCTCGGTCGATCGCCACCTCGGTTTTAGAGGATCGGGCCGTTGTTTACCTCCTAAATGCCGCTATCCTTCAAATTTTCCCATTTTTGCAACTCAACCCCCAAATTAACTTGCCTTCATCCTCGATCTTGTTTCTTTCCCATCTATTTTTGCCACTTCGTTGCTCTCGGGACCACACCTGTAAAACTTGAGCAAACAATAAGGATCAAACAAAATAAAGCGCAACTGGGCGTAAATTTGGGGGCAAATAAGAAATTATGTACAATCATCAATGTCACCAAAAGCATGATGATCGTGATGATGGTGACTGAAAAACGTGAATCCATGTGTTTCTAATTAGTGATAGCCGAATCTTATTGATGCATGGAGACAATAAACATGGTTAAAGTGATGATTTGGAAGATACAGTATAAAGTCGTAAGAAGCATGAAGGTGATGGCTGATGCACAAATGTATGTTTTCTAAATCGGAATTGAATATTGTCAATGGAAATGAGATATATGGTTATGATGAAGATCTGAAAGAGACAAGATTACCACAAAAGATTGAATTATCTTAAGATATATGTGAGGTTAATGGAGACAAAGATGAAGACGAGATTGGTGGTGAAAAGCCGGTGACATCTATTGTAAATAACTTGATATGTTATGCATATGCTGAAAATCATTAATTGTTACTTTTAAAAATAAGTAACTTGATATGCATATAGACTCCACACATGCATGTAATATGCACAGTCTATTACCACTCTAAAAAATACTGGAAATAAACTTTAAAACTTTTATGAAGAGTCAATGATGTAGTAATTAACTAGTATTGTCCCATGTAAAAAAATGTTATTTGAGTCAAATTTTATTAAAATAAATAGTGAAAAGTTTAAATATATATATTTAGAAATTTTAAATTTTAAATTTTAAAAAATATTTAAATTATTTAACTTTACATGTTTATAAATTTATAAAAATAAATTATACTGTGAAACAATAAAAATAAAATCTTTGTGAGATAGGGTGAAGTAGTATATATATATATATATCACAAAATTTTAAAACTCCAAATTTCCATTCACTTTTCTCTCTCGCAACTTTTGTCTCCATTTTCGAAAACTAAAGCTTTTTATCACAGAAGCTTTTCTACGTAATACAAGATTAGCAAAAATAACATTTTGGCGACCCTTCTGAGAGGCATGCAGTACAATTAAAAGGTAAGTTTAAAATTCCCATGAAAGGAAAACGAAATGGACCACGTCAAGTTTCTTATTTTAGACAAGTGAATAATACAAATGAAAACTTCTCGTTTGGATAACGCAAAACTGTCTTCTGTCTTCACTCTAGGGAATTAATATTGAATTAATAATTGCTGTTAATTAAGCCATGGAGACAATTTGTGTTTTGTCTTCTTCATGTTAAGCTATGGAGGCAATACCATCAGCATATATCCAATTATCTTTGACAGTATATACTTACAATCCAAGGTTGGAAGCCGGCCGCCTGAAACATTTTTAGTTTTAATTTGGTTCCGGGTGCTAAAAAAAGCCACTTAATTAAGTTGAAAAGTGTGATTTATCCACTAATATTTTCATCGGTTTGTTTTAACCACTCATCTCTAATTACTAAGCGTAAATTAAAGACTTTTGATCAGAAAAAAATGGGTTAACGGAAGGAATATTTCATAAATACTAAAGGTGCAAATTAAAGATTTGTCATTTCTGCACGTACGACGTACGGAGACGTCACCATGCTCTGTTACTCCGACGGTCGAGATTGACATTTTCCAGAGGTGAAGCAGGTTCATGCTGATGCTCCGGAGGTCGGTGAAGGCAGTGGCTGTGCTGGAAGTAGCGAATCGGCGACCTCCCAGCTGAGCCAAACGCGATGCTCCGACACACCCCCATCTCCGCCTCCGCCTTCATTCCGACGCTCCTCCAGACCAGTCGAAGTTCCGATCGATTGCTTTAGAATCGCCAATACGTTTCCCGCCCACCTTGTTTCGTTCTCTTCCAAAATCGCTGCCAAAAGATGACGGATTGTCGATGATCTGGCCGACAGACCCGTCAACCCGATTCTTGATCAAAACAATCGTCCACATCAGCTTCACATCAGTAAAAGTGGGTGCCACATCAATAAAAGTGGGTCTCACATCACACATGGTGGCTGAGTTGGACGATTTAACGTTGAGTAAATGTGCACTAACGTAACAAAAGTGATTGGGTAAACCACGCTGATGAAAAGGAGAGTGGGCAATTTGCATTTTCAACTTAGTTAAGTCGTTCTTTTACACCCGAAGCATTTTTTAATTTCTGCGGCTAAAAGGCTTCACAAGAATCACAAGAATAACCTGTATTATCAGTGGTGAAGCCAAAATTGTATCTGTGAGGTGGCGTTAATGACTCAAAATATATAAAAAATTGCTAATCAAACTTGAATTAAACAATTTCTATTAAATTAAACCAATTTTATTTAATTTGTTTTATGAATTGATGATGAATAATGATTATAATTATTTTTAATAGATCTGATATTCATCTATTTTGGACTGAGTACCTTTTTTCTATCTCCTATGGAGTACAAAGTGCAATGCTATACTATCAGCTTAATTATTACTCTCTTTGTCCCTATTTAATTATTACGTTTGATTTTTGAATTTTTATTTTACTTAATTTTTTTTATTAGAAACAATTTCCTAAAAAAAATAATATATATATTTTTAAAAGCTAGACATATTGATTTATCTTATATATAAAAGTTTCTTAATTTTATATACCAAAATATTAATGAAAACAAATACATAAATTTGATACTGAAAAGAAAATATAACTATTAAAAAAAGATGGAGGGAGTAGTTCAGACATACATATATACATATGTATACACTATACATACAGACGTATGTGTATGTGTGTGTATATATAATACATTAATTAATACTTCATCCGTTTCATTATTATTGAAACATATTGGCACGCTATTTCAGAAAGAGTTAGTTTTATGTTGATTTGGTAGGTGAAAGAGGAGGATAGAAATATAGTTTGGTAAATTTATGTACAAAAGCTTATTAAATGAAAAAAATGTTTCAATAATTTTAAGACAGTCTAATAAAGAAAATGTTTCAATAATAATTTTGAGACGGCGAAAGTAGTAACTAACTTATTTGAACAAGTACGGTACGACGACTTCTTCTAATTAGTTAACTTGATGAAAGATTGGAACAAAAGTTGGAACATAATACAATTAGACGGCAAAACAATTATAAAGCGCCTGCTCAAGTATACATATAATTATAATAGTGGTACTATTCAAATATTTCCTCTTGTGAGGTAGGTAGTGCCCATATTGATATTATAAATAAGTTGCACCAAATTCCATATGAGCATCAACCAATCGAAAAGCCTTACCAGCTTGTTGAAGAAACAACTACGGACAAAACCCAGAGGCATACATCAAAATCTGCAGGAAGATATGGCGGTATCAGTTGTTGTTGCAATGCTGCTCTTCATGAGTTGTGCTTTGGCAGCAGATCCTAGTCCTCTCCAAGATTTCTGTGTGGCAGATCCAATCATCAAAGGTATGACTCTTTTAATTAGTTGTAGCGTTTTAGATAATTTCTCAATAGTTGAGATCAAACAACTAATTACGCAAAAAGTTATATGTAGATAGTTTTATCAAAATGCGACAACTACTTGGAAAAATCATTGTTAACACCAAGATTAATACTATATATATGTAATTAATTTGATGATGATGATCATTAGTGAATGGTGGTGGGTGCAAGGATCCTAGTCAAGTAAGTGCAAAGGATTTCTCCTTCTCCGGACTTCACTTGAGAGGTGACACGGCAAATGCTCAAGGGTCCAGGGTCACTCCCGTGGGCATCACCCAGCTCGGAGGCCTCAACACCTTGGGCATCTCCATGGTCCGCGTCGACTACGCACCATGGGGCCAGAACCCTCCACACACTCACCCACGAGCCACCGAAGTCCTTACAGTACTCGAAGGCACCCTGGAAGTTGGCTTCATAACCTCCAACCCCAACAACACCTTCATCGAAAAAGTGCTGAAGAAAGGCGATGTGTTCGTGTTCCCTCAGGGGCTCATCCATTATCAGAGGAATATCGGCAACACCAATGTTGTGGCCATTGCCGGTCTGAGCAGCCAGAACCCTGGCGTTATCACAATTGCCAATGCGATCTTCGGTTCTACTCCTGACATTTCCACTGATGTTCTGGCCAAGGCTTTCCAGGTTGACAAGCAAGTCGTCCAGACCATACAATCCAAGTTCTAGATTCACCTTATCAATTTATGCATTATCGACTATATTCCATGTTGTTCTTGCAAGTTCAAGCTAGCTAGTGTACGTTTAGTCCTTATGTGAGTGGACGAGAGTTTTTGTTTAACTTAGAACCATTTCTTTGTTTTCTATGGGAACTTAATTTGTATTTTTTCTGTTACTGTAAGAGAAGACCTTGATTGACCGTTGCGGTTGCATAGTTTCAAGTTCTCAACGTATTAGAGTATTTGTCTTTTATCTTTTGTTCTTTGTTGCCAAGTACAATATTCTCTTTGTCCGCTTATATATCTACTAAAAAAAGAACGGTGTTAAATAATCACATTAGGGGCTAAAGAGAGGATATGAGAAAATTGGACTACCGGGCAACAAATCATCTCTCAATAGTTAAACAATTGCTCTATCATTTTATACTTATGGTTGCAACATTTTCTTATGCAAATATATACTCCCTAGTGATCCCTATTGTTAGAGTTGTGACTCAAATTAATAATAATTAGAAGGTTGATGGACTAAAGTTGTGATTGGGTTACTAAAGAGGCTAAGGTTGAGTTGGATGTTTGTGGTTGGATACATTGTATTTGGTAGTCCAAGTCCAATTGGGACTTAAGATTACAATTAGTTGTTATATTTTAGTAGTCTTCGGTTTACTAGTGGTATTAGGATTGGGGTTTGTATTGTGTCTATATATAGCTAGGTGTTTTGTTTTGTGGGAGATTGAGTGAGGCAGCCACATCACTTGTTGGCTAAGTTAAAGAGCCGTAAGTATTTTGTGTGGTGTGCGATTGGTGAGGTTCATGAGAGCCGGAAGTTAGTGAGAGATTGAGAGTCGAGAGAATTGGTGCATGTAATTGTTGCATTGATATTAATAGTGGAGAAAGTTGTGGAATCGTCACGGTGAAAAAATATTTGTTATTGTTTGCCCACGCTCCCAAAACCCAATCCTGAAATGAATGTTACAAGTCATTTTGGACATTAAAATTTATGATTTTGTTTCATCAGCTTTTCGATATATGAATTCAAACGATTGATATGCAAATATTAATAAATCGATATGTAGTATGTAGCTTTAAAATATATTCTATGGAAAATTTTTACCAAATTCTTTAAAGAAAATTTCTAAACTGTAATACATCATCAAAAGTCAAACGTACAATTCTTTTCGTGGCGGATGAAGTACGTGTATGTTTATTTAGAACTTTCTATTTATATATGGTCATCGAAGATAACAATTATTTTTATAGAAAAAAAATCATATATATACGCGATCTATCATAAGTCATAACTTTGTTTGTTTCCCCGTCAAACTATAGGTTTGCACCCCAACTTTATAACCCTAAAATACTTATCATCAAGTGTTTCTACCCCATCCCCAAAATCTATTGCCTCCCTACCCCAGCCACCATCCCGTTGAGCGGACAACAACCCTCATGCTAGAACCGTCCAACCCAACCTCATTTGTCGCCTCCCCTCCCCCAACTATGTTGCCTCTTCCCTCCACCTTTACTTATGCATGCCCCAACCCTTCGCCCTCTGCCTTGATGCCTAGCCCTCCCTACCTTGATCTTAACCCAACTTTCTTAGTGTGGCCTCCCTCATTATTTGCCATGAATCCTAATGAAAATGTTAGATTTTGAAGGAAGCCAACTCATTTGTTTTAGGAGAGAGAGTGGGTGAGGTTGACATCATCCCTTGCCTTGTGTTGTCGCTTGATAATTGTTGTGATAGGTGGTGGGGCTGGCAGGAATGAGAGCAATAAGGATAGATGAGTGATGCATCACCTCCTTAACTCAAATTTTTTTTATTTTAGTACCTCCATTGCTTTTTCCAATCAATGGAGAGAAGCCCAACTCAGGTTGGCACTGGTGTGACGGTAACATAATGGGACTGGGAAAGGTGGGAAGTGAGATGTGAAGGGAGGGGTAAAAATATTGAATTCTCCCTTCATTTTACTTTCTTTACAACATATTTTATTCACAAATTAATTTATGATTTTGTATCTCTACATTTTACATCTAATTTGAGAAGAAAAAATTACACATATTATAAGTAAAGATATGTAGATTATATATATATATATATATATATATATATATATATATTCTAATTTTTTTAACAAATGCTTTACTAAAAAATGTAATTTAAACTATGTAGTAAATAAATTAAACAGAGGAAGTATTAAATTTTGAGGGATAATTTGTTAAGGTTATAGTACAATTTAGGGAGTATCTCATATACGGATTAGTATTTTTAGGGATATGGGTAAATGTAAGTTACCTTTAATTATTTATTGTACTATTAATTTCAGATAAAGAAAATGAGAAAAAAAAATGAAAAATGTATTGATGTTAGGCAAATTGAAATGGCTTCCTCAAATCACCCAAGACTCGAGAAACGCAATCCCTGGACACACACAGCAAGCCGATTCTATAAACAGAGCAAGAGCGGGGACGGGCATAGCAACCAACGGCCACCGTACCGGCGCTGCTTAAAGCGGAGGCAGCTCAGGCCAATATAAACGCCGACGAAGATTACAATAAACAGAAGGGCGACACCAAGGCATGGAGCAGCAGGAGTTTCGACGCCTTATAGAGCTCTTCCCTGTTGTCCGCTCTCGCGACTATCATGTAACTTAATTCTCTCTTTCTCGCTCCGATAAAATTGAATCTAGGCTCTTTTAGGTTTTATTGATTGTTGATTCTGCTTCTGGATCCGAGCCATCTTGCTGTGAAGTTTGAGATTTTTATTCTTTCTGAGCATTCTGGTTGACTAAAGTGCCAGATTGATATTGTCTTCCTGGAACTCTTGGTATCAGAAGATCTTATTTGTGGCGTGGTATTGTCCCCATGCGCTGTATTGTATGTCTGATTGCTTATGGTTTTGAATTGCATGAGGTTTTAGGCTAAATCTGTGCCTCCAACGGATTTCTATTTTCTTTTTGGTTGCATTGCTATGTACCTAGTTCTGGAGTTTTGAATATTTTCGTTTTTTATGTCCAGGTCTAGGGCTCTGTTGAAGGAAAAGGTAGATAGGAAATATTTGTCTTCATGTTTTTGTAGAAATTTATCTGTTTCACGATTGTATGTTTCTTATGTAGTGGCGTTGCGTTCGGAAAGCCTATTTTACACTGGTGCTTACTGTTAGCATTTGGATATGGATTTGACTTAAAACAACATTCTTCTATTTCAGGTGGATTTAGATCCATCAAGACAGTCAACCTCTCAGTCAGGACAAAGTAAAGCGGTACTTACTGAAACTGCATTGAACTACCCTATGGTTATGTATACTTACTCACCAGGAATTGCAAAAAAGAACAGAGTTCAAAATCACTGCTTTTGCTTTTGTTTTCAGTTAAATCCCGTCCTAGAGTTTAAGGATTTTATCTTTCTGACCTAGATGACTGTTTTTCTCACTTGCTCTTCAGGCAAAGGAAAAGCAGATTGATTCGGGAGAGCGAGATAGAAATAGAAGTGCTAATGTCCATGGTATTGTCTATCGTTACTTTTGTCCTATTTGTGCACATGGATTGTTCTTTTCGTTTCTAATTGAATGCAGACTCAATTTTTTAATCTATGTTGTGATCCATCCCCTGGATATGGATGCTACAACTTTTTTGACATTATCAATGATCAAAGCATCGTCTACTTTGTGAATGCTATATGTTAGCTTTACTGTCAGTTTAGATGTTTGTGTGATCTAACCACATTTCTTAATGTGTCACAGATGCATTTTGGCAGAAGCTAAGGTCAGTGGCTGAGAGAAAGGTATACAAGCCCTTACTATATGCTACCGTGCAAGCCTGTACTGCTTATATATTTTTCCAATTCTTTCTCCGTCTTATCTTCTATTGTGTTGTATACATGATGGAAAGAGTAATTGGGCTTATTCGTTGACCATGTATTCAGAATTACCTTTTCGTAGAACTGTATGTCAACGCTTTAAAGGTGTAAAACTTGTTCTACTGTCAGATTTCATGCTTAATATGATCAATTTTTTTCCATTGTTGGGGCCTGTGTTGTACTCCATTTGATTTGAATTAAGCAGTGCTAGGAAACTTCACCAATTTGAGCATAACAAGGAATACGGTACCACTTAATTTTGTTTATTAGCTGAATCTCTCTATCTAATTGTGGTCCAAATATATTTGGGAAGAAACATTACCGAAATACATTATTAAATAAAATTGCTTCTTTAGAATCTACAGATGTCTTACCTCTAGCAGACCAGAAGTGGATCAGATAGTTCATGTTGTTTGCCCAATTAGGTGAATAAGGTTTAGCAGATTGTTCGATTGCCCTGCTACTTAGCATCTGCTGATACCTGTAACTTTATGTAATATCCAATGCAAAACTAATGGAATTGGTAACTTCTAGTAGGACGAATTGATTTCATAGCCTGGACTTTGGGAAAGAGAGGTTTGTTACCTTATAAGTGTGTATCAGCTTTTTATAGGAAATAAAAGAGTTAGACCATATAAAAAGCTGATCCACACTTATAAGGTAACAAATCTCTCTTTCCCTTATAAATCTCTATGTCTGAGGGACCTCTAAAAGTGTTTCTGAATTCTCAGACTTCTCGAAGGATTTGAAATAACAAAAGGAGTAATGAATTAGCATCAGTTTTTGAGGATTCCACTTCTAACCAATGTTATGACCATTAGTAGCTGCTTGATGTCTTTTAGAATGCTGTAATTGTTAGCACCTCTGCTATTTAAGAGTGACTCCTATATTTTCTATTTGTTCTGGTTTTGATCTTAACGTTTCATGCAAAAAATTGGAAGAAGGATTTCAATGTATTGCAAGGAATTGGATAATCTGCAAGTTTTTCTTTATAATTACTGTAGTAATAAAAAGAGAGAGAAACCTTAGTTGAAAAGGAAATTGGATGATGTAAGGAAATTACCTGTGAGAAACTAGATCTATACAACCAGTGATCCTGGCTACCAGCTTCAGGTAACACTAAAGGCTCTTAGCTCTTCGGTTGCATACAGAATACAGAAATCTCCAAGCCATCAAACCCCTGTCTGCTTTGCTCTGTCCAGCATGCAAATGATTAAGGAGGAATGTGGAAAATAAATTTCCTTTTCATTACAAGTAGATTATGAAGCAGTAGTTCAGGCAACCACCAATTTAAGATCTGTGTTGACAGAGCAATCCCCCATATTCTGCTTCAAGTGTCTGTTTTGGGGATTTCTCATCAGCTGGTTCTCATGCTTTCCCCTTGAAGCAACAGATAAAGTGGAATTTTTGTGATGTAGCCTAAAGTTCCTTCTGATCCAAAGTAGCAGCAGAAAAATAGCTGCGAACTTTAAGTACATTGTGAAATGACCATTTTCACATAGATTGTACAGCTCTTATGCACCTCAATATAGATGATATACTTTTAATATGATGTACTCAAATGGCAGTCTTGAATAATCAACAAATAATGGAAGGAGCATCAAGTACAAGAAAACATACTCCTTGTTAAGTTGTTATTCAAACAACAAACAAACAATTACTACTAGCAAATTTTCATTAAACTCAGTTTAATCCTTGCAAGCATTTTCTGGAACTTTTTCTTTCTTGGATGGGAGAGATATGCTATGGCTTTTTGTGCATGCTTGATCCAAGTTTTTTTTCCACAAGTCTTACTCAGGACTGATTGCTTTCTTTTGGAAACTTAGTTTTTGGAAGTTAAATTTATCTTAAACTAGCATAGATAGCATCTTGTCAATTTTGATGGTGCTCTTAGATTCTTGTCTGGGTAATGCTTGCCTGCACGAGAGTATTTGGTATTAAAGTTTCTGTCTTTTTGTTTTTTTTCCCTGCATGAACTCTTAGGAGGGATACAGCCTACCAAAGTTTAGTAACATACTCATAAACTTGGTGTAGCAAACACAGAACATGGTTAAATATACTTGGTGGAAATGTTGATATGATGTTCTGTACCTTTGTTCTGATTTGGAAGAGCATCCATTTGAATTATTAACAGCTTCATTGACGATGACTTATTTTTTGATGTAGGTCGGTGCAGAAGATGCTGAGAAGTTCTGCAAAGCTTTCCGACATATACATGAGAAACTCGTATGCATGATACAAGTCTTAGGATGTATAGTTGTGTTTTATTAGTATAAACTCGAAACTGAAGCCTATACTTGGTCAATATTTGCAGGTGTATGAGGGGCTGAGTGCTGATGGTGCCAAGAAGCTCTTAGAAGCCACTAAAAGTGATGAAGAGTAAATAGAGAAAGTTGAAGACGGAGCGTGGTGAAAAGTTATGAATTGTAGTCATAACCTTGGATTACTTGAAAATATGGATTTGATTTAGGAGGCTTGGCTTGGTTGTCACTCATTCCTTGAAGTTGTTTCTGAACGAGGCCATCGCTTTATGTAGCCCTAATGAACTTGATTTATGGCTCCCAGTAAACTACTCTCCATCTACGTATCTGCCTCTTTCTCACCTTCGGTGATGTGCGATTTATGACTAAGTATTTCTGAGAAGTTTAAGGTACTATTCTTCGGATTTATTGAGCGAGCTGAAATGTGTAGTAAGAGGATGAAATTATCACGGTCTAAAATGGTTTGTTTCATTCTTTTGTTTTTTTAAATCGTAAAGGAAAAGAAAATGCCCATTTAGAGTCTGAACATTTGGTCTAATGGTTAATGTTTTTGTGGATATTTGTAAATAATTTTGAGTTCGAATCTCCGGTATCCCCAATTCCTTATCTCATTTGTATCAAAAAAAAAATAATCCATTTAGAAGCGAGGTGTTTTGAGGAGTATTTTGCCTCTAATCCATTTAAGCTCGTTAAAAACTCAATCTTGACTCAAAAGCTCATGAGGTTCGATAAGGGTGGTTGGACAGGTTCGTTTTTGTTTAGATCGAACAGATTCGAACCAAGCTTTTCAGATTCGTTAAGATCTAGGAAAACT
>JBBYHH010307977.1:0-10900 GCA_038382905.1 Daphne laureola
ATTTGCACTTCAACCCCAAATATTTAAAAAACTTGCAATTGAACGCAAATATTTTTCAAAAGAAACATTTTAACCTAAAACTTACCTAATGCATCACTAACCTTGTGGCGGAAAAACACTGGCGGAATTTCAGATGGAAGCGGCGAGATGAACGAAGAAAAATTTGGGTGCGAGAGAAAAATTTTGGGGCAGGTTTTCACGATTGTGAGGAAGAAGACGACCCTGTGGTGGTTTAGGGGGTTTATTGTGGCTCTACTACGGCTAAGGGCCGCATTTAGCCTTGTGGGCCTAGGCCTACTGTGACCCTTAGCCGCAATAGCTCCAAATAAAATAAAATTTCAACTTTTCGAATTTCCTTCCATTTTTTATTTGATTTCTGTAAGTAACCCCAACTATTTCATCATACCTCTCGTACTACACATGCTCGTAGGCAATGTCGCCTCTCCTTCCGGTAGTATTTCGTTGATATATTAAATTATACCCGAGAAAAATGTGTCAGATGCGTTGTGTTGACTTCTCATACTAAAAAACTTGGACATAACTAATAATTTGGTGTACTTATCAATACATCTCTCATATAAAGGTTGTGACACAGCACATAACAAATAGAAAAAATTTTATGCCCTTTGATAATGTTGCATCGACTGGAAGATTCACCTTTGGTCCTTCCTTGACTCGGATCAATAGCTATCCTTGCGAGAAGGTGTAGCACTATGGTTTATTTGGACCAATAGGAACATGGTTGTGTATGAGCTTCAGTGTAATACACCTATGGTACGTATTGGCTCAGAAGATTAGCTCCTAGTTTGATGCATGGTCCTCGGCATGAGGCAGTCACTGTACCCATACGCCTACTGTGCCTAGACACCGATTAAGTGACTGAGTCTATCCCGAGGACGTGTTAAAATTAATATTGATGGAGCTTTGTAGAAGGCTGACAATTTCATAGGTTTTGGCATACTGGATCAGGACACTCAAGGTACCATCTTACATGCTTCCTCCTCTGGCTTTTCATACTCTCGCGATGATTCTTTTTTTATTGAAGCGACCGCTTTCGTTAGTGTTTAAGTGGCACGTTAGTTTAGTTGACTCGACGTTGATTTTGAGTCTGACTGTCAAGTTCGTAGTCGTGAGCTGAATATCTCAGTTCCTCCATGCAGATATCAATTTTAATTTTGGTGCCATCATAGATAATATTAGTGCTTTAAGAACCTCGTTTAATTGTTATAATTTTTGCTTTACTGTTAGGAAGGGGAATGGTGTTGCTCAGACTCTGGCTAGGAAAGGTTTAGACTATTTTAGTCCAATAATTTGGCTTCCCCAGATGCCAAGCTGGCTATCCTCTGTACTTTCATCTGACCATTAATCGTATTTGGTCCTTTCCCGTTTAAAAAAAGAAGAAGAAATTATCATCTTTTAACTAAATGTTCACGTGGTATCTATATTGCTCATGTTACTTCCTTCTTCCTACAAAGATTGATAACTTCATTTTCATGTTTATATTATATTTAATTTTTAATTTTTATTCATTAATATTTTGATATATAAACTTAAATAACTTATATGAATATCATAATTTATAATATAAATTTTTTAAATATAAATTTTATATTTTTTTCATTGTATATGTTAGTTATAATTTAAATCAAACACTCAAATACAGAACATGAAAATCAAAGTCTACACTACTTGTGACGGAGGCAGTACAAAATAGCATTGGTAAATACAAAAACTTATATGACTCATTTTGTGTTTATCAAAGTTGCATTTTGGCTGAAAACGCAAGTGAAGATCGCTTATAAACCAAGTCAAAAGGAGTTGTTGCTGCTTAATTCCCCATATCATGGAACTGTTAGTTTGATACCTATCTTACAAGTTAAGCTAATATAAACTTGGTGATCTTAAGTAGTTAAATTTCTACCTTCATCAAAACTTGTTTATAAAGCTCAATTTCTACCTTCATCAAAGCTTGCTTATAAAAAATAGTTGTAGTAATAATTACTATAATACTTTCACTCCCTTCAATAATTAAAATTAAAATCAATAACCGAAAAATATTAAAATACTAAGGGTCCGTTTAGTTATGAATTTTTTTTAATATTTCCATTTCAAGTTTCCTTTATAAATAGTTGAGATGTATAACTAGTTATTAATAAAGATAGATAACATTGTTTTCAAATTTTTAAAAAACTCATGTGTTAAAATAGAAAACCTTATTTTGAAGTTCTCCATTTTAACACTAGAGTTTTTCAAAGTTTTCTCTCTTTAATGACTAGTTATACGTCCTAATTATTTACAAAATAAACTTGAAATGAAAATTTTGGAAAATTTTCATAACTAAACGATCCCTAAACGTTTTCTTTTGATCAATCAAGTAACAAATAATTTAAGTGATATGAGCAAACTACAAGTACAAGTCTAGGTTGCTCTCTCCTCCCTGGCTTAGTACTAACCAAAAACACAGAAATATCATTACTAATATGGATCAGCACTCGTTTGTTGAAGCTGTGAATGAGTGATCAGTAAGCACCCCCAACTCTTTAAATGCTTCTAATTCATACGCAACTTCTTGCATAGTTGGTCTCTCTTCTCCCCTAATTATGACACAAGTGCGTGCTAGATCTGCCACTTTGTACAGCTGCTCCATTACACTCTAATCACCCAGTACTTCCATCACCCGGCTGTCCATAATTTCATGCAACCGCTTCTCTTTAAACAAACTGATAAACCTCTCAACAGTGTTCATTTTTCCCTCCGGTCTCGAGAAATCGAGAACCTTTTGACCTGTCAACAGCTCTATCAGGACAACTCCGAAGGTGTAAACATCACTCTTCTGAGTCAGTTTGTGGGTGTGGAAGTATTGTGGATCTAGATAGCCCAAGGTTCCTTTGCACAAGTGTGGTTAGCTCTGATCTGTTGACTGGCATCAACTTCGAAGCTCCGAAATCAGAAACTTTAGCTTTGTAGCTTTCATCTAACAATATGTTGGCTAGCTTCACGTCTCTGTGAACTATAGGAGGAGTAGCGGAATGCAAATGAGATAGAGCAGAAGCAGTTTGGCTAGCGATTTTCAAACGAGTTCCCAATTGGATACCATGAGTACTTGCAGATTCGTGCATATGGTTAAACAAGCTACCGTTTTCGATGAACTCGTACACCAACAAAGGAACTTCTGTCTCCAAGCAGCATCCTAAGATCTTCACCACGTTTTCATGTTTGATCTGGGATAGCAGGAAGATCTCATTAATGAATTGGTTCACTTCAGTTGCTTCTCCGATCTTCGATTTCTTGATGGCTACTTGTGTGTTATCTGGTAATATACCTTTGTACACTGTCCCGTGACCACCTTTACCTAAGATTCTATTATCATCATAGTTACTTGTCGCCTTCTTCAGTTCCTTTGTGTTGAAAATTCTGATTGAATCTTGACCTTTTCCAGTAAGCTTCTCTCTCAGTAACATCCCTCCATTTTTCTCGAAGTTTTTATGTTTCTCTCTCTATAGACGCTAGAGAATACTAATATGCTGACAAGAAGTGCACAGAAGACGAGTCCTGCTGCTGCAAAACACACATGCAAAAAGGTTTCACATCTAAATCAGGAGAACAACAATACTTATTTTCTTAAGGGTGAAAGAGTAATTTTATCACTAAAATTTACAAAATCTATAAATTTTCCACTGAAATTCATCTTGAAACGAGGATACCACCAATGTTTTCTTGAAGGTTTAAATTTGACACTATATATTAAGTTGTCTCAGTTGGCGCTCATCTAGCATGTCACTGAACGAGTATGTGAATATTCAGTGTACATTATGTAGAGTTAATGCTGAATTTTCCCTTAAAATCTATCACAATTTAAGAGTTGGATTGTTAATTCTATAAATTTTAAGTGAAATTAAAACATTAACCCTACAAAAATATATAATCAATATTCACGTAATCGTCCAATGGCACGTCACATGAGCGCCAACTGAGACAATTTAAGTGCAATGATAAATTTATCTCTTTAATAAAAACTTTAGTAACATTTTCGCTTCAAAATAAACTTCAATAGCAAATAGCAATTTTAAAGATTTCGTAAACTTCATTTCAACAGTGAATAGTTACCAAGGAAAATAACATGGTGTAAAAGAAATTTGTAGCGCGAACAAGATTTTCCATCGTGTAGTAGATGAAATCCTTTGCGGCATTGACAAGTGTAATTCGCTGGTGTGTTGATGCATTTGTGTGCACAAAGATGCAAACTGGGGTCTGAGCATTCAATGTCTGCATGCATGCAGATCGTGAATAGATTAGGAGTAATTAGGATGAGTTTGTATATCAGTTTGTGAGACGATGATTTTTTGTACCAAAATAAAAGGGGAAAAAAGCAAAAATGACATTTTTATTGCTTTAATCTAAGGCTTTATTATCAAATAGTTTCCTGAACTATGTTAACTCATGCACTTTAGTCCCTAAATTATAAAACATGTCAACTTAGTCTCTCAATTATGTAAATTCAAGCATTTTAGTCCCTTAACTCGGTTACTCTCTCAATGGGACTCTAACGCAGTTAGTTTTTTTTTACTGATGGGTGATCTATTGTAAGAATTTAAAGTATTAGGTTGTAAATACTTAAGTTCCAAACATCAAGACGCTCTAGTGGCCAGCCTTACTTCTCTGTTCAACGGGCTGGTAACAGGCAGATCATTGTTACCAATATGTTAATGATCCTGACCATTACGAGCCCGCTAATTAACAGACCGAGAAAAGGCTGCTACATGCCAAACTGAATATTCGAGTTATTTGCTGGTAGCGGGCCGTTTCCGACCCGTTACCAGCCTCTGATAAACTTCTTCCCCTTCCTTCTTCCCTTCAATTGCAGACATTTCAGGAGCAAACAAGAAATTTTTCTCATGAGCTCCATTTTCGCAACACTTAGTTATTTGTCTCCTTTCTTGAAATACTTCTTTATTTGTATGATAGGTCAAGCTATTCGGTTTTAGTTTCGGATTTCCAACCGTCTTCATCTCGGTTTCGGTTTTTCCCGCCTCCAGCTTCTCCGGTTGATCTCCAACAGTGATCTGATTTGAGTTAGGTAAGCATTTTACTGTTTATATGAATTTCATTGTTTTTCCGGTCTGATTTTTTTCATTTTGAGTTAGTTTAGTAGTTTTAGCATATTTTGCAAAATACAGAAATTTGACATAGTAGGTATATATTTGAGCCATCGTTCTTGTCTATGGATATTACGTAGAATATTATATGCATAATATTATATTCCATTTTGTAAATAATATTGTAAAATATAATATTCTATTGAATATTCATGGATTGTCCAGATTGGATACTTTGTAAAAGTACAATCCGTATATTGAACTTTTATGGTCGTATATGCATAATTGATACGCCGACATAAATCTCAGCACTTTTATAGTCTCGTTCCTTGTTATACCAAGTTAGGGATTTGAAACCCGGAAAAATGGTATAATGAAGAATTGAAACGAAATACCGCCGAAATTTATGTTGGGTGTATAAGTTAGGGAGAAATTAAATTTGTGTGGTTTGTTAATTATTATGTGTTGCTATATATATATATATATGCCCATTCGTGGATAAGCTTCATGCGATATACTTCTAGAGATTTTGGAATAGTGCTTTTATCCTTTTGAGATTGGGGTGAGGTTTTAGGAGTGAGTTGGGTAAGCTTTCTGGAGATTGAACTGGATGAGGAGGAGGAAACTGATTTTATTTCTTCTTCTTCACACAGTTATGCCCATGATTTTTTATCTGGGTATCTTTCTTTGATACTTTAATGAAAAATCTACAGTTGAAACATATTTATGTGCATATGGTTTTAAACCCGATTATTATGTTTGAGATTGTCATGGTGAAGCTATACCGATCAATCTGTGTATTTATGATGATTTTAATCGAATGAATTACGAAGCATCTTCGTCTAGTAATTTATGTGCTAGTACTGAAACAAAAACCATTAATAACCATCAAGGATGGAACATGGAACAAATGGTTCATGAAGGTTTGGGTTTCCGGTTCAATAGTTTCGAACACAAAAATGTTGAAATTGTTGGAAATGATGACAATGATGAAAAAGATCATGATTATAATCGTGAAATAAATGAGGGTGACAATAAAGAGGCACTACAAGAAAATAGCCATTTAGAGACGGGTAAAATCCGTTTCTAAAAATGTAAAAACTGTCGCTATAACCTATACCGACATGAAAAAAATATTGTTACCTTTGTACCGTCGCAATAGGTATATAATGACGGTTGGAGATGAAATAGAAATCAAAACTCCTAAAGAAGATGCGTAAAAAATTTAGATGCCCCATTTGAATCCAGGTGATCGACCCTCCACTCTTTCTTTTGATTCTGCAGATATCTGGGTTCATGTGTTAGATGCCCCATTTGAATGGTTTCCTAAGACTATGGTATAGATCATAGTTGCCCAAATTGGAAAGGTGGTCGTTGTACAGTACAATGGCCCTACGCTACTCTTTCGTGTGACTGTGAATGTCACGAAGCCTCTTTAATGATTGAACATAACGGTAGTGACAAGCCTTTCTATTTACAATAAGAGAAACTTGTAGATTCTGTTATGCATGTGGGAGGCTGAATTATGTTGAGAACAATCGCTTCGCTCCCGAAGCAAAATACGAGGAACGTCAGCTCGGTGACTGGCTTCGTTACAAAGGCCCTACCCCTTCACTTTTGATTGATAGGCGACTTTGAGTCCCAGCTTTGATGGGGGCTCGGTAGATACTGACAAAAGTAAGGGAAAGAATGAGATCTCATCTTTAGTTTGGGTGGAACCAGTGGTTATCAGTGACTTGGTTGTCGCTACAACTTCAAAGCCGGATCTTCCACGTTTAGAAGGTTTGCCTATTGCCCAACTTAAGGGCCAACCTCCGGTGCAGGTTGTTCTGGCTTTACCAGCTTTTGGTTTTGATCTGGAGAAGGCTTTGGTGTCACTAGGGCCTGTTAGTTTGATGGTAACAAGGTTGAGGGGTGTCAAGTGCCCGAGCAATGTGAAGGTGTTGGGTGTAGCTTGTACTCGGTCAAGGAAGAAGTAGAGGATGTTCAAGATGCTGTTAGCGGAGGCAGAGGAAGGTTTGAATGGTGAATTTTTGCACCGCTTTCTGGCGGAGTAGTTGTGAGGGCCACCTCTCTGGTCAGCTTCGCCTAACAGTCCCTCCGCCTAGGCGTTTTTTCTCTTCTTTTTTTTTCCTGATTGTAGGTTTTTCTATTTTGCCGTTTTGTGTGGGTAAGTGTCTGGTGCTCTACGGGTTGGTTTTGGAAAGATGTTTGCTTGTCTTTTCTGCACTACTGTGATGTGTCAACACTGTTGTGCTCAAGTGGAGCGGTTTTGGGTGTTGATGGTCGGAATGAGGATCTTTATAATTCTGTCGTAACATTTCTGTACATTGTAGCCATATCTATGGCGTCTATGAAGGCTCCTTTCTCTCTGCGTCGACTATTTCTGCGCTATCTGATGCATATTTTAGACACTTATAGTCTAGTTGTTTTTCTTTTTGCTTGTTTGTCGGCTTTGGCCAGTTTGGGGGCGTTCTGTGTAGCTTGCTACTTTTGCTGTTTGACTGGTTTTGTTCTCTCTTTGAGGTAATAAAATTAGGTTTAGCAGATAAAAAAAATAATGGGTCAAAATGTAAACTTTTAAAGTTTTGGGTAAAAAATGTATGGTTTTAAAAGATTTTGCGTCAAAATGTCAACTTAAAAAAAAAATAAGGTAAAAATGTCAAGTTATGGAATAGGTTGGACATTTATATTAACTGTATTTAAATTCTTCCAATGATATGATAGTTCTGGATTATACACCTCGGCCCGGACGTGGTTCCACCGGATTGCCCTACTCCAGTAATCGCGGGGATCATTCAGACTGTTCGGGGAGCTGTCGTGGAGGAGGTCGTGCTCCAGAGTGGACCAATACATCAATTGCATCCTCACACAACAAGGATTCGCAGCGCACCGTCACAGGTGACCGTGTGTCTGGTGATGATGACCTCATCGCATGATGAGCTAGCGCTTTTGCTCCCAACCCCATAGACAGTTCCTGACGGCAGGAGGATGACTCTTCCCGGCCAGTAATTGTTTCAATTTATAATTTAATTTTTTTTATTTTACCATGAATTCGTCTCTAAACATTTTATCTTTTCCTTTTAATTTATGCAGTCTTGGTTCCATGTATCACAATGTCTACCAGGACGTGCAACGTGTATTTGCAGAGCGCTGGTACGGTATCCTGGATAAGTGGTCCAAACTTCCGCAGGCTAAGAAGAATGCATGGGTAGAAAATTTCATTGTAAACTAAACATTATTAATATATAAATACTTTTATCATTAATGTACAAGTTCAATACTAATCTAATTTTTTCTTGTCCCACGAAAAATATGCTTGGCATCCGCAGACATCCTCTCCAGATCCTGATGTGGTGGCTGAGCTGTTCAAGAAGTTTTCGAAGATGTATAGGAAAAAGAAGGGATCGATTTAAGATTGTACGTTTTAGGTGTGATTTCGCACTACCACTGTCGACACCCTGACCCCTTGCCTAACTAACTTTAAGAGTGTACGTTTTATGTGATTATGCTTTTACCCTAAATAAAAGATAAAGAGTTAATCAATTACCTTTACATCCATGATGAGCGTGTTGAAGATAAGGGTTGCCTGGATAACCATCCTTACATTTGCAGAGGTACCAGGAATCCCTTGCTCAGATCTGTCAAAGCAGGTGGCTTTACACTTACAGAGGAAGCTGGTCCGGTTCATTGCCGCAACTTCACATGTCTGATTACCAATGGTACAATCTAACACAACTGGAACGCTTTCTTTTGGGAACTGAAGAAGATACTTCTTAAAATTAAAGTCATTTTGAGCAAGAAAGGCGTAGCTGCAATTGCTAAAGACGCATACATTCACATGGTTGTCATAACTAAACAACTCTACCTCTGTATAACAAAGTCGTTCAGGGATAGGAGTTTGATAACAACTGATCTCGGGGGAGGAATCTCCACCTGAGTGTCACTTAATAAGTAGGTACTGTGGCTTGTTTTTAACCACTGATATGATTCATTGAGCCATGACTTGAAGGTGGCATGCGTGTTGCATCCGATTGCCATAAACTTGTTCTTCGTCGGTGAAATGGTGAAGTTGTCTGTTTCGAGAGTCTTAATAGTGCTTCTTGTACTGCTCCCGATATTGTTATGACAGTCTGAAGCCACCAGAATTGAGGTATATAAACTTTTTATCCTTTTCCTTTTAATTTATGGGGTCTTGGTTTAATGTATCACAATGTTTATCAGGACGTGCAATGTGTATCTGCAGACCGGTCATGTGGTGTCCCAAATAAGTGGTCTAAACTTCCGCATGTTGAGAAGAATGCATGGGTAGAAAATTTTGCGGTAAACTAAACATTATTAATATATAAATACATTTATCATTAATGTACACGTTCACTACTAATCTAAATTCTTCTTGTCCCAGGAAATATATGCTTCGCATCCACGGACATTCTGTATAGATCGTGATGTGGTGGCTGAGCTGTTCAAGAAGTTGTCGAAGATGTATAAAAATAAGAAGGGATTTATTATACAAAAATGGAGAGGCAAGTACCCTGTCGACCATGAGAATCTCAATTACGATCATTGGTGGCCTCATCCACCCCATCACATGTCTATCACCAACTGGGTGAAGTTCATCAATTTGCTCAACACTCTGAAATTCAGGCAAGCATCAGACATAACAGAGAGAATGCGATGAGTGAGGGAGCTAGGGTGTCTCGGGCAAGGCTTGGCTCGACGACACAGAGCTTCTTCGAGCAAATGGTCATCAGGGACCGTCAGATTGTCAGCATCTCTGACTTTCGACGGCACAGGTAGTGTCCGTAGAGCACCGCGTTCGAGGTAATAATTTTAAATTTATCAGCTTTGACTTTTTAACAATTTTTTTTTGTATTTTGCACGAATCGACGCGTATTTACTAACTAGGAGGAGTACATGAGGTGGGTTTTGGATAAGTACTCGAACAATGACGCGCCCCCTGCCAATGACGAGATCTTCCGGTAGGTTACGGGCGGGCCAGGAAAGGGCGCTGGCATCGTGCTATCCCGCAACTGGTCCATCCCAGATGTTCGAGCCACCTCAGCATCTCCACTAATGAATTATACCCTAATTTTAAACTTCTTAAAAGCTTTAAAGTTAACTTATAGACTAATATACTATTTTTTCATATACTTTCACGCAGAGATTGCCGCTGAGGAGATGTGTCGAGAGGAGACGGAGGCCCGATGAAAAGCGGAGGAAGAGGTCAGTCTGCTCAGGGTACGTCACAGGGAGACTGAAGTTTACCTTAACAGCCTCTGGCAGCAGTTTGAAGTGACGTCGAGCATCCCCTGGTCTAGACTTATCGCTTATGGAATTGTGCGGCCGGAGGAGGTTCCGCAGGGCTTGGTTGTGGGAACATCCTCCCGGTGACCGCGTGACCAGTTGACGCCGCCAAACTACCGTGACACCTTTTGATTTCCACTGCACCAACAATCATCAGGAATGAATCCTTGCGTCCACGATCATCCGCGACACCGATTTTTATGAGCTGGAGTT
This sequence comes from Daphne laureola, assembly GCA_038382905.1. NCBI lineage: Eukaryota > Viridiplantae > Streptophyta > Magnoliopsida > Malvales > Thymelaeaceae > Daphne > Daphne laureola. The sequence continues at coordinate 10,617 of JBBYHH010307977.1, forward strand.
CTAGCGGGAGCAGGAGCATCCGCAGTATAACTTTGACGTTGACCCGAGCTTGAGAAAAATTTTCAGAGTCGCCTTCGATGACTTTGATGCGTTCGGCCATGGGTTTGACAGACAGTCGGGATCGTCGCAATAGCGGGCGCCATACAGTCATAACCTGCGCGGCGCGACGATTACGGACACCCGCCCCCTTCCCCTTACCTGTAGAACGGTTTTGTATAAACAAACTATTTTGTATGCTTTTCTTCTATATATAACTTTTAATTAAAATATAATTATTCTAATTT
>JBBYHH010308086.1:0-12474 GCA_038382905.1 Daphne laureola
GTATTCTACTGCTACTATGCAGTATTTTAGTTTTCCGAGCGCCATGGGTAGGGCCCTGATGCAGTCGATCCACCAAACTCCAAAGGGTATTGGGTAGTTTGCTGATTTGACTCACTCTGAGGGAAATCTTTGCATGTTTGAGTGCCTTTGGCATTTCTCACAGTGCCTTACCATCTTCTCAGCCTCTTACCTGAGTCCGGGCCATAAATATCCTTACCTCAGGATGACTGCCGCTAGGCCATCAGGCCCAGATGTGGGACCCACACATTCTCTAGTGGACTTCATGAAGGATTTTTCCCATATCATCCTCTCCTACACATTTTTACATTGGGGAAGAATAACCTCTCCTATACAATTCATTCTCGATGATGATGAATATCCCAACTTTCCTTCGTATCTTTGTTGCTTCAGCTACGTCCTCCGGGAGTGTGCCTTCTGTCAAATATTACCAATATGGCACCCTCCACCTAGATGTGATGTTGCAAATTCTTAGGTTTTGAACGTGGGGCTCACTTCTTTCTTCATCATATTCAGGCACCTTTAACAAGGCATCTGCTTCTAAGTTTTGCGCTCTTGGGATCTTTTCTATTTGGAGTTTTTCAAACTCCATGGCTAATCTTCTTTCCAATTTGGCATATTTCTTTAATGTAGGTTCTTTCACTTTGTATTCTCCCTTCATTTGCTAGACCAATAACTGCGAGTCACTGTACGCCTGAAGGGATCATATCCCGGTCTTCTTGGCTAGCTTTAGGCCTTCAATGAAAGCCTCATATTCTACCATATTGTTGGTTACCAGGAATGTAAACCAGATAGACTTTGAAGTTTGCATTCTTTCAGGTTATTTGAGGACTAGCCCTTCTCCTTGATTTTCTAATCCCGAGCCATCATCAATGTGCAGGGTCCATGCTGGGACACCTCCTTTAGCAGTGTCAAGTTCGGCCTCACATGGCAATTCGGTGATGAAATCTGTTAGTGCTTATTCCTTAATGGCTTTCCTTGGTTCATACAGGACCTCAAATTCTCCAAGCTCGATACACCGTTTGGATAGCCTGCCCAAATGATCTATCCTTTTCATAATGTCTTTGAGAGGAAGGTTGCTCTGGATCACAATAGAATGCGCTTGAAAGTAGGGTCGTAACCTCCGGCCACTAGTACCAAGGAGGAAATTGTTTTTTTGTAGTAGTGGGTAATTCAACTCAGCCTCATGGAGGGACTTGCTTACATTGTATATGGGCCATTGCTATCCTCAATCATCTTCTTGAACGAGGTCAGAGCTTAGTGCTTTTTCTCCCACTGCCAGATACAGTATTAAGGTTTGCCACTCCTTCGGCTACTTCAGGGTTGACATTTCAGCCGGGTATGCCTTAATGGATTATCATGCTTCTTGGCACTCTTGATTCTAGATGAAGTTTTCTCTTTCGGCCGCATTTGATTAATATATTGAAGAAGGGTCTAGATTTCTCTTCGTATCTTGATATGAACCTAATCAGGGTGGTGATCCTTCCTAGTAATCTTTGGAGATATTTGATGGATTGTGGTGTTCGAGAGTTCACCAACGCCCTGATCTTATTCAGGTTCGCATTGATTCCTCTTTCCGAGACCGAGTACCCTAAGAATGTTCCCACCGTGATCCCAAACAGACAATTGTCCAAGTTTAATCGAAGGCCGTACTTCCTTAGTTGATTAAACACTTCTTCCAGGTCCCGGATTAGGTCACCTTCTTGTTTACTTTTGACTATGATGTCATCGACATATACTTCCATTTTTTTCCTGATTTCTTCTGAGAACACCTGGTCCATCAATCGTTGGTACGTTTCTCCAACATCCTTAGCTCAAAGGTCATTCTCACATAGAATACACTCTGTCATCTCTAATGAATGATGTCTTTTCGTTGTCCACATGATTCATCTGAATCTAGTGGTAACCACTATATGCATCCATAAAGCTAATTCGAGCGTGTCTGACAGTTGAGTCGATGACCTAATCTATTGGCTGTAAAGGGTAAGAATCCTTCGGGCATGCATCATTCACATTAGTAAATTTGATGCACATGTCGAACTTGTCGCTATCTTGCTTGGTTATGACCACGGGATTACTTAGCCATTCATGGTAGAAGACTTCCCAGATGACCCCTTCTTTGAGCAAATTTTCTACCTCTTGCTTGATGAAGGCTCTTTTGTGGGGTGTGTTACTTCACTTTTTAGTTTAATTGGTCTATTATCCAGATCTACGTTCAGATTATGCTGAATTATTTTGGGATCTATCCCTGGCATATCACTAGGAGAATACATGACAAGATCTTTAATGGATAACAGTAGAGCTACAAGTTTCTCCTTTTCCTTTTCCGGGAGGTTTTTGGCAATCCTAGTGGTCTTACCCTCATTCAGCTCTACTGGCTTAGTTTCCATCTCTTCTTCTTTCTCCTCTATTCCTACTCTCTCTTCCTCTTTTGGGACGCGTTGGGCCATGGTGAGGACATCCCTGGCTTCTCTTTGATTGATGTAGATCATGGCATCCCCTTCGTACGTCTCGAAGGTCATGGTCAGGTATTTGACATCTCCCATCATGTGCAACAGGGCTTGGGTCTCTCGACCGATAATGGCATTGTATGCCGAGGGTACATCCACCATGATCCACTTAGCCATTGTGGTGGTGTAATGGTTCCCTCCTTCAGGCCCTTCACCTTGGAGCATGACCGGGAGTTCTAACATTAAGGTTTTTTCTATGGTATTTTAGAATCAATGAAGCACAAATCAAGAAATCAACCAAATCAAATAAATTTATAAACACATTATTAGCCTTAACTTTATCTTATCATAGCGTAATGGCTCTAAATGATGGATCAAACCCAAGAGAATCTGAGCGCCTCAAGTATTAATATGAAATGTGTGTTCTAATCTACTATACAATGCAAAACATAGAATACATGATAATGATAGGAAGGATGTGAGTGTGAGTGCAATGGTGAAAATGTAAATGGATGTCTGGACGGTAATGAAGATGTCACTTGTGGATTTCAATCATGGGTTCTCGCAGTACATTGTGCGTCCTAAAGATCATGCATGTGCTACTAACGTTATGTCCTAGAGGCAAGCTATATCTAACTCCACCAATTGACAACGGTGGTTATCTCTAACTCACCCGTAATCAATCATCCAATCCTCTAGGATCAGAACCTAAGGCATTCGATATCATAGACACACATACAACCTAAACTATCGCGAATTACTGAGAGACATGGAATTCTAATTACCATAGCTAAATCAATACATCATTTCAGTAAGGGTTCATGAAAGCAATTTCCTTATCATGTTCAAGGTGGGTTACTATGACTGTGTTGTGCCTCTCTCGAGTAAGCGTCACTGCCATAATTAGAATGTGCTTAGCCACTCTCATGGTCCAAGATTCAATCGAAAGATTGTTATTTGTTAATCTTCTAAGGTCATCTCTGACTCTTAGTTGATCAACCCAGATTGGGTTGCTGCTGTCTCGAGTCAGCAACACACGTCTCACTAAAGTAGCATTGGTCACTCTCGTGATCCAATACTGACTTCTGAGGATTAACACACTTAACTAATCACTAATTAATTTACTAAAGTCATCTCTGATATTTAGCAGGTCAATCTATTAATTCCATAAATGTTATGCTGATTAAATTCCTCTCGGACATTTAGTCGAGCACGTGGAGGAGTAAGCATGAACAATAATTATTCAACATACTACACATGATAGACGTACTCAGAATTGATTTAAAACATGTGTAATTATGAAAATAACTTACTTGCATCCTAAGCTAGAGGTAAACTAAGACATAGCATTCCTAACACTATTAAAGCTAAGCATAGACATGATCAACATTTAATAGAAACTTAAAATGATTAAATAGAGAAAAAGCGTAAGGTTAGAATTCACCTGATAATTGAAGATCCACAAGTTTGGGCCTTCAACACCTCATGAAACCAGGATTGAAGGCCTTAAGCCTTACCTCCAAAATACTCTAACTTAGGGTTTTTGCTCTAGAGAGCAATACCCAAGAATTTTCAACTAGCACACTTCAAATATGAGCCTAGCACTCATATATATAGGAATTCTAAAAGATTAAAAAGACCTTAGACATTTTGGTCTTGAAAGAGTAAATTGTTAGGGTTAAAATGAACTAAATATATGCCCAAAATCGGATAAGAATTGATAATTATCCGAGGAGAGAGGGGTTCTGGAGGGTGCAAGTGGCACCCCGTGTAAAACTTGAAGTTGTGCCCCTTGCAAATTGCCCGGATGCACGGGGCACAAGTATGTTGCGCCATTAAGGTGTGGGTAGTAGCGCCCTCTTGTTTAGGGTACAAGTAAGGTATGCCCTAAAGTCATGGGTAAGTGGTGCCAAGCTTGGTTATGACGTAAGGGAGGTGGGCCGTTATGGCGTGGGTCAGATCTGCCAGGCTAGGCTGGGCGCATATGTCTTCCGCCATTAAGGCGTGTGTTCTGGCGCCACCCCTTGGTGAGTGGCACCAGTAAGTGACACCATGGATGATCCAAATCAGCCCTCCAACTTCTTATCTTGTGCATTTTGACCCAGGAGATGATCTTCTTATGACCCGACTCTTCAATCTAATCCGGGACGGGTTCACGTGCTTCGCTTGTCAATAATCTTCATCTCGAACCTTCATTTAGTGCTCTTTCGCTCTATTTTAACCTCCGCATGTTACACCTACCAGATGTGAGAATTGCAAGTAAAGTGTATAAAAGTATGGATAATGATGGGTAAATGATGCATTTACTATCTAAAATATCACGGGAAAGTGTGTGTTTCCACACTCATCAACCAAATGGGAGTATGGACTCCATTTTCTTTGACTGTGATCAATATTTTGAGGCATGGCTCGGGAGGCATTGCGGCACGTGACTTATTACACCACACACCTCCTTATAATATTAAACTACTCCAAGGGGAGCATGGTGAACCCATAACCCATATGGGTTAGGATTTGGGCCCTTGTGTTCGTTACTTTTGCACTGAAAGCTTTGCAACCACAATTCAGTCGTTTAGTCATTTTAGTGGTGTTGGTTGATGTCCCGTCATTCTAATTGTTTGGAAGTTCAAAATGGCACGCAGACACCTTGTATGTCTGTTCAGGTTGTCTATGACTTGAAATCTGATTATCTGCTATCCATTATGCACTACACCACCTAGGTGTTCTATTATGTATAACACCATTATGGTGATTTGTTCTCTGATACACCCGTAAGATGTTCTTTTCCGCACCGTACTTATCGGTTGTCTCGACAATAATTTGAGTTTAAGATCTGTGATAGGATACAATTTAGTAGTGTATCAATTAGAGGCATGAAAGTCTCCGGGGGTGTCGCATATGTGATTTCATCCGGAGGGACGTCTATGATTTCATCCACAGGGACGTATGTGTTTTTGTCTGGAGGGACGTACGTGATTTCATCCAGAGGGACGTATGTGTTTTTGTCTGGTGGAACGTATATGGTTCCGTCTGATAGGACGTGATATTTCTGACATTAAGGATACTCTTGGAGGACCAAGAGTCCTAAGAGGGGGAGAATGTTATAGACCAACCCAGGACGTTGGTAAAATTTTCTGAATATTTTATTCAAGGTCCGGATTCTGTTAGTATCGGGACTTCGTTTTGAATGTGCGGGACACATTTTCTGCTAAGTATCATGTCCTGGAAATTCATTTGAGGCGTAGTTCCACAGGATTTCACATTTTAGAATTGGTATGTGAATCCCGGATCATGTGTTCTTCAATTTGACCCCTCTTTTGAAGACTTTAGTGAGTTAGGGGATTGAGCTCAAATTTGAAACTTGAAGAATGGCTTGAATTTATGATGCTAAAGTGTTGTTACGTTGATTATGAGCATGTTTAATGCTTTGAGTTTCATCATTACTTCATTCTTTGTCATGATTCAAATTTTCAAGATTGAACAATTTGGGTGAATTGTGATTTCGTGATTTGTGAAGTAATGAGATGAAATGATGGTTCTAAAGTGTTTTTAGGATGATTATGAACATATTTCATGTTAGGAATTAAGCTTGAATCATCATGTAAGCCAAAGTTGGTCAAAGTTGGAATTGTTGATGAAGAGTATGTTCATGATTCTTTGCTAACTGTTGAATTGTGTTAAATTAGGGATGCTAATTAGCTCCTCAAGTATTGTTTAAAGTTGGAAGAAAATTCTCTTGGTGAATTTTCATGTGTGGGCCGAATTGTTCATGTGGAGAAAGATTAGTTGTTCTTTGTGAATTATGCAATTGAGTTGATTTAGTGATGCTAGAGAGCTCCTAAATTAATGTTGAATTGTTAAAGAATGATCTCCTAGTTGATTTGATAAGGTTTGGCCGAATTTATGAAGTATGATTAAAGGTTGATGTTCTTTGTTAAATGTTGTAATTGAGTTGAATTAGGAATGAGATTGAGTTCCTAATTAAGTGTGAGATTGTTTGATTACAAGAGAATAAATGGGTACAAGAGAAGAAATGTACAAGAGAATAAATGAGTTCCTCATTTGCATTAGATGGCCGAATTGTACAACAGAAGAAATGTGTTGGTGTTCTTTCATAAAGTGTGGATTTTGATGGAGTAATGATGTGGTTTAATGTTAAATGATGAATTTGGGTGAAAGTGAGCTAATTTGATGTTAACGAAACAATTTTGTCACTTTTTGAAGTTTGGGCCAAAATGCACATTTTGGAAAAGTTTGGGGGTTGGTTGGTAATTAGTGACAAATGAAGTGAAATTTAGATCTTTTGAAATTAAGTGAGAAATTGGTAAAATATTGTGTGGTCGGTCAATCTTTCATGTGTTGGACGATTTTGTTGGAAAGGAATTAAGGTTGGCATTTTGTGATTAATGTTGGATTAGAGTTGGAAATTAGTTGAATAAAAGCTTCTGAATTGTTAATGCTTGGTAGCAGTTTGTTCGGTTGGTATACTTTTTCATGAAATGGCCGATTTTGGTGAAGCTTGAGTTAAGCTTCTTTCTATGATGAATTATGATTAGTGATTTGATTATTGTATTTATGGTTGTTGTGTGGTTGTTCAGCTGGCTTTTTTATGATTGGGATACATGAAAATGCAGCCGGAATGTTGTCAGATTTAGTTTCCTTCGGGAAAGTACAACAATTCTACGATGTGTCAGGTAAGGGTTCAACTTTCCTTTATATGCATATTGGGATGCTTTCGTGGATATTGGGTTAGTTGAGGCTAGTTCCCAGGCCGAGGATGGGGCCTGGTGATTCTCCGGACTAGTCAGATGGTAAGGTTAATAGTGTGCAGGTTTTTAATTCAGAACATCCAAATTCTGGGTTTATTATGTAGTTCTGTTATGTATTGATCATGATGATCAAATCTGTGATGCTAGAGTGTATCAGTCACTAGTTGACCAAGTATGTGATTTTGTGATGCTAGAGTGCATCGATCAATGATTGACCTTACGATGGTTATGGGGAACCTAGGCCCCTCGCTAGTACCATGTGAATGTTCTGTATGTGGGAACCCCGATTGGTTGAGCATCGACCATCGGGGGCCGTCGATTGTGTATGGGTTTATGTATGTGTTTATGTGTATGTCTTTCCGTCCAGTGGGATGAGAGGTTATGTGTTTCTGTCTAGTAGGAAGAGAGGTTATATGTTTTCAACCGATGGGACGTCTGTATTTGCATATCATTAACCATGTGATATTAGGTTGTATAAACTATTTAGAACATGGCATGCTAACCCTTTTATGCAGGATTACTAACCTTTTTCTTGCAGGTTGTTTTTAAAAATAAAAATCACGACCCTTACCTAAGCCCTTACTGAGTTCCTTTCGAGGACTCACGCCCTTATGTTTCACTATTTTCAGGGGCTTCTGATATGTGACATACGGAGTAGCTCCGTTAGGTATTCTGTGATTTGTGTGTTTAGGTACTTATAGCTCCTTGATGTGATTTCTATTCTGCTCGGGGTGATCCCGATTGAGAATGTTTCTGTTTGAGATTTTTGGATGAGTACTCAAAAACTACTGACGGTTAACTCTTTGTTTTTGTTAGCACCAATAGCAGTGACCTGAAGGTGGTCAAGTGTGTCGGGCTCTGTAGGTGTAGATGCATATGTGCATGTAACATGTATCACAAATATGAGACTTGTGTGATTAATTGGTCGCTTGCATAATTTTGGAAACTATGATTAATGTATCTAAGTAGTAAATCTATCTAGTCCATGTTTCCTTGATGCCTAGTGTATTTATGAATAAGTAAGGGCATGCATGTGATGTTGCTTAATATAGGCTTTGGTTGCCCTAATTGATTGTGGTTATACGCCTAAGTGCTATGAATGCTATGCTTCAGTATTTATGGATATTTTTCTTAAGTGTTGGGAGGCTTTGATTTAAGTAATGTCGGGTCGGGTTATGGGAACCGCTGCACCGAAGTGGCCTCCATCCGACGTCAACCTCCTCATCCCCCGTTTCGTTCCTTCCGCCGGTCGGGGGGGTGACATATTTGATTCCTGATTCCTCCGGAATGATTTTGGACTCAAGACTATTAACACACGTGGCTCCAAGTTCATCCACTAACTTGATGTTATAGCACTCATAATTATCAATAGCCAATTTCTTGGTTCGCTGGAGGTTGAAAGACATTTCTTCATTATTGGCCCTCAAGGTAAGTTGACCACCTTCCACATCAATAAGGGCCCTTCCGGTAGCTAAAAATGGCCTTCTGAGTATGATAGGAACATCTTTACCCTCTTCCATATCCAACACCATAAAATCCACCGGAAAGTAAAAATTTCCAACTTTAACCAATACATCTTCAAGGATGTGATGTGGATAGGTGAGAGAACGATCCGCCAGTTGAAGACATATATTAGAAGGGTTGATGCTTCCAAGACCGAGCTTCTTACAAATGGACAAAGGCATTAAGTTATTGCTAGCGCCCAAATCTCATAAAGCTTTATTGAAATGAAAAGAACCAATATCGAGAGGAATAGTGATACTCCCCGGGTCATTTACTTTTTATGGGAGTTTCTTTTGGATGATGGCACTTGCTTCTTCTCTCATGCGCACTACCTCATTTTCTTGAAATTTATTCTTCTTGGAAAGAAGCTCTTTTAAGACTTTGGCAAATGATGGCATGCTTGAACTGGCATCCAAGAATGAGATGTTAATCTCCAATCTCTTGAAGACTTCAAATAACTTGGTGAATTGAGCATCTAACTTTTTCTTTTGTAGCGTTTGAGGGTGTGGAATAGTTGGCTTGGGCACTTGCACATTTTCCTCAACAATAGGAATTTGTGCCACGTTTTCTTCTTCCATTATTTCAATCAACTCCTCTTCACCTTCTTCCCGAGTTGTTTCAGCTCCTTTTCTCTTTTGTGTATGCAGAGGGTAGTACTCATCTTCTCTTGGTTGTTCATTTGTTTTAAGAACCACTTCTTTTCCACTTCTTAAGGTAACGGCCTCGCATTGTGCTCTTGGATCAATTGTATCACTCGCGATATTCTTCTACTTTTGAAGATTTTTCATGTTGGTTGCCAACTGTCCAATTTGGAGTTCTAAGTTCCTCATTTGTGCTCCAAGATTTGCTACTTGACCTTCTTGAGTCTTATTGAAGGTAATTTGATGTTGCATGAAAGTAGCAAGTGTTTCTTCCAAATTACTCTTCTTTTCTCATGTTGGGAAGTCTCACCTCCTTGCCGATAAGGGGCCGGACTTTGTTGCAAGACACCATTAGAATTAACATAATTTAGGCCTTCATGCTGAGGTCTTTGATAATTGTTGTAACCGCCCCCTTGTCTTGGTGGATAATTGTTGCTCCGATAATTGGCAAAATGTGCATCCTCAAAGACAACATAATCTTCTTCTTCTTCAATCCCCATAGCTTTTTTTGGCTTGGAAATCGCACTCTTAATCGATTTAGCTAGCTTTTAAAATTGATTAGAAAGTGCATCATTTTTTTGCACTATTTCTCACCTCTAGATCAACTTCATATAAACCCTTTCCTTGAACTCTAGAGCTTGAGATTTCTTCTATTATTCTCACTGGTTTCGCTTCTTTTTCCAACTTGTTCGAGATGTTGAGGCACTCAATTGTTCCTTTATCTCAGAACTAACCACCGACGGTTACGTTTAGTTGAACTTTCTCCAATGAATTTAACCCTTCATAAAAAGGTTCACTTGATGGCTAAGCTTGAGAAAATTCTGGAAACGGTTCCAAGCTTCATCTAGACTTTCATTTGGTTTTTTGTGGAACATGTAAATCTCACTTTGAATCTCTAGTGCTCTATTTGCTGGGAAAAATTTATCCATAAAAGCACTATGAAGATCTTACCAAGTGTGGATTGCTCGGGTATCTAGGTTCTTGTACCAAAGCTTGGCTTCTCCCAGTAGTGATAATGAGAAAAGTCTCATCCTCACATCTTCTTTCGACCCTTCTTCCACATCACATGTGTCACATATCTTGATGAAGTAGTCAATATGATAGTGTGGATTTTCATATGATGTACCACAAAATGGTCTTTGTCTAATCATATTGTACATGTGGTTTGAAATCTTGAATCTTTTCACAAGCATTGTTTGAGGTCAGATTAACCGCCGACCACCATTGCTACACCCACCTCGGGCGCTTGGTTAATTTCTGATGTATTTTTGGTCGGAAATTAAATTTTGTATAATTATCGAGACAAATTATGATGTGTAATATATATGATTATGAATGAAATCTATATCTAGAGAGGTATTTGGAGCCCATTCTGTGGGATTTTAACATTTTATAATATTTTGAGAGTCCCGAGACATTTTTCCAAAAATTGATTTCGGATGGTAAAATGGTAATTTTGGAAAATTGGGAGAAAATGCGCACTAATCCTGATTAGTTGAGGGCTACCAGTTTTAATCATTTTTGGGTAAGTTAGTAGGCTTTTTAGGCTTTGACCTTAGACTATTATAATATTAGGGTAGGGGACATTTGTGTAAGGGGTGGGTGAGTAATTTTAGGAAAGGTGTTTGTTGACTAAAGTAAAGACTACCATTCTCTCCCTTCTTCCTCATTCAAGGCCGGCTCACCCTTCACCATTTCTCAAAAATCCTATCAACTTTTCTCTCTTCCATTCATCCATTCTTGAAGCTTAATTCATAAAAGCTTAAGGATTCTTTGAGGTGTTAGTGTTTTCTTATGAAGTTTAACAAGAAAACAAGCTTGCAAGTTGAAGGAGCATCTTCTTCTCTTCCCATCCATCTTGGCCAAAACTTGGAGCCATTGTTGGAGGAGTTTTCTTCATCAAAGTTCATCCATCTTCAAGTATTAGTGAGGTAAGATCATATCCATGGTTACCTAAAATTTCTATCAAGTTTAGAAGCTTGGAAACTAATTGTTCCTACTTTCTTCTTTAGGGCGGAATGTTACACCCGCCCTGAGTCGATGATGATGTGTCAACGGAATTTGGTCGGCGGTTAAGAACTTCGCCACCAAAATGTAAGGTAAAGGATTCTTATTGCTTATGTTTGGAATTAATTGTTATTAAGGTGATTGTTCATTGTATGTTTTTGATGTTTTGTTGAAGTATAATGTTGTTTGATTGTGTTCGGGACACTTTGGTTAAGTTGGGGAAGTAAAACAGTAAGTTTTCAGTTTTCTGGGTAGCAGGCGAACCCCCAGGCGAAGTACGCCAAGTGCAGGCGATTGCCTGGGGAGGGAAAAGAAAAACAGGGTTTTGGCAGAGGACTAGGCGACGGGCCAGGTGAATGGATGTTCTGGAAGGCGATCGCCTGGATCCAAAGAAGGAAAAGGACAGGGAATCAGGCAACCATCCAGGTGAGTGAAGCCTGGTGCAGGCGATCACCTGGCTCTGAAGACAAAGATTTACAAACGGTCAGGCGACCCACCAGGCGAGGGAGCCCTGGCTTAGGCGATCGCCTGGACCGTTAAGACAAATGGGTCAGGGGCAGGCGACTGGCTAGGCGAAGGAAGCCTAGCGCAGGCGATCGCCTGACCTTGGGCGAAACTAGATAGGGGGTTAGGTGAGCCACCAGGCGAACGGCGAAAGTTGAAGGCGATCACCTGGAAGTCTGGGCAGTAAAAAAAATATAAGTTTCGGAAATGCGAAAAACGGGATTCATCTTCATTTTACAACTCGTCTTCAACCTCTAGCCCTAGAGCTTCAACCCTAACCTCACCCTAACTCAAGAATCAGCCAATCCTAGTCCGAAATCGAAGGTAAAGAGTGCTTTGTGTGAGATTCTCAACCAAAGGAAGGATTTTATGGTTGAAACTTGACTCATGCAACATTTTTGAAGATTCTTTGATTTGGGTTTGTTTTCAAAGGTGAGATTTCTGAGCTCTATGGTTGAATATGGAGTTATAGTCACGTTCTAATGTTAGGATGGAGTCAATAACTTGCTATACATCATCTATTGTTCATGAATTTGAAGAATTCGAATTCTAGGGTTTTGGAGCCCTAAAGTTTGTGTTGTT
>JBBYHH010308197.1:0-12474 GCA_038382905.1 Daphne laureola
GGGCGGGTTTTTATTACCGCAACTCTGAGGATGATGAATGGAGTTCCGCTAGTTCACCAGCCGCCGTAAGATGAGACACTTCCGCACAGTAACCCGTTCCGGAAAAAAGGGTATCACGGTGGGCGGTGGTGACAGAATATGTGTTCTTGTGTGATTTTTGAACATGTTTAATACTTGGTGTGAAGTTGGAATCATCAAGGATAAAGAAATGAGAAAGAGGTCGAAATTGTATGTTGAAGCATGTTGATGATTTTTGCTGAAAATCATATTGAATGTTGATGTTTGATGTTATAAAGCATGATTATTGAAGTAGGAAGTTGAAGAAATAATTTGGTGAAAAAAATGGGGTTTGGCCGAAACTGTTATAGTCATCCCCAGAAAATGGTGAATTTTTTAGAAGAATTACCCGTGGGGCAAAATCTGTTATTACCGGGACTTTATTTTTCAAACGTGCAGGACACGTTTTCTAATGATCCTCATGTCCCGAGAATTAATTTGAGGTCCATTTTATGAGATTCCACATTTTTTTAAGGATACGTGAATCCCGGGTCATTTTACAAAAAATTGACCTCGGAGGGTAAAATGGTCATTTTGAAGAAATGGACATATTTTCTGATAATTCTCATGTCCCGAGAATTAATTTGAGCTCAATTTTACAAGATTTCACACTTTTATAAGTGTACGTGAGTACCGGTTCATTTTACCAATTTTCGATTTCGGATGGCAAAATGATCATTTTGGAAAATTGGACGAAAACGTCCATTAATTGTAATTAATGGTGGCTTCTGAAAATGGAGGGAAATTAATTGGATGATTGGTGGTGGTTGGATGATAAGATTATGATAGGTTATTATTTTATTGGTAGGGAACATATAGGCTATTATTTTATTTACATGGGAGAGATTTAAGGAAGCTTGTCTTTGACTATTAATAAACAAAAATAGATTTTGTTTATGTTATGAATTTTGAAATAGGAAGAAAAAAGAAAAGAATTATGTGGTAGTAAGAAATTAGTTAGATAAATGGTAAGAAAGAGGGATGAAATTCATTTTAACAAAAAAATACTTCTCTCTTCTCTCACCCTAAAACCGGCCTCTCTCTCCCTTTTCTCTACCATCCATGGTGTTCTTCATTTGTTCATCACCATTCATGAGCAAATCACTACTAATCATCCACAAAAGTTTCAAGATTTCATGAAGTGAAGGTGTTTTCTTGATCATTTCATCAAGAGAATAAGATTGGAAGCAAGGAAAATCTCTCATATTCAAGATGATTTCTTGGAAGATTGTTCAAGAAATTCTTTAAGAAATTCTTAATGTAAACTCATTTTTATGAGTGTTTTAAAGTTTAATCAAGCTTTGAAGCTTGTTGAATTTCATCTTCTATTTTTCTAAATGAGGCCGAAACCCTAGGGGTATTTTTGGACAAAGTGTTCAACAAATTTCTTGAAGAAAAATCACAAGGTGAGCTTGTATAATGGTTGTTTCAAAGAGAAACTAAGTGGAAATTTTCTAAGCCCATCACCTATTTTTCTTAGTGGTGGCCGAATTTGAGGAGGATTTTTTTTGGAAAATATCTCTACATCATTTCTTGGAAAATTGCTTGAGGTAAGCTTGTTATGATGTTTAAGTATTAGTATAAAGATTTACTACTTATTTCCATGATTTATGGATGATTTCATGAAGTTGGTATATTTGGAGATTTTTATGATATGGTTCGAAGCATGTTGGGTATTTAATTTTATGTTTGATTCATGTTCTTGGGTGAATTTGGAGCATGTTTAATACTTGGAACCATGCTTGAATCATTTTGAAAAGACATGTTATGATTTGGCCGAAATTTAAAGGATAAAAATGCTCATGATGATTCTTTGTTAAAATCTTGTTCTATGTTGGTTTAGACATGATTTTAAGCTTAGAAATGGTGGTAGAAAGTTGAAGAACATTTTGTTGGAAAAAATGCACGTTTGGCCGAATTTTTTAGTGAAGGATTAATGAAGTTGTTGTATGTGAAAGTATGGGATAAGTGCAAGAAGAGTCCTATAAGTTTCAGACTTTTAACGATAGAGTCATATAAGTATTCGAGTTAACGTTAAAGTCCTAAAACTTTGAAGAACTAACGTTAAAGTCCTAAACGTTTGACTGCTTTACGAATAGAGTCATATACCTTTAACAGAAATAACATTTCAGTACGAAACAAAATCTAAAGGTATATTCCTTGCTTTCCTTCCCTTTCCTTAAACTTGTGAGCCCATGTCTCTTTTACCCCAAAGCTTCAATTTATTTCAATCCATAAGGTAGTTCTTTTATAGTTTTTAAACTTCCTAGCCTCGAAAAATTACTCGGTGATTTTCAAAATTTTGTTGGTTGTCACCCAAGTCACGTTTCAATAGTAAGAACCGAGGTAGGGTGGTAAGATTGAGTAAAAGTCATTGACAGATAATAATTAAAATCTTGAAAATCAACCCTATAATAATAATGTCTGGAATTTTTAAAGGCTTAACCAGAACTGTTTCAAAGAGACATGAACAAGAGTAATCAAAAGAGAAAGGAAGAGTGAAAAATACCCAAGGAATAATTATTCGTGACATAGAGAAGAGTTTAGGAAACTGAAATATTTCTAAGGTTAACAAATTTGATGTCTACCAAAAGGGGACCTTCGAATTAAGAACTTCATATTTCAGCAAGACGGTGGAAAGAACTGTGTCAATAATGGAAGACGATCATAAATTTGAACTGTTATCAAAATATATGATAGAAGATCATCTGGATAATCATTATAGTTACCTACATGTTGTACTAGTTTAGATCGCCTTAAAACCATTAATAAGAAATCGATTAAACACTTCAGTTGTTATTGCCTTAAGAGATCACAAACATAACAAATTCACTGATTCTTTATTAGGAATGGTAGAATCAAGTCTATGTGATGACTCAATATACTTCAATTGTCATCCAAACTTTACAGTGTCATTAAAGGATCCACATATCATGAAGGTCTTAACCGCAAACATCCTCACATCCGGTTTTGATATGTTGCAAGGATCCCATAATCTAGCCCTTGTTTACAGAATATATTACAAGGTAATGACTACACAGATAGAGCCAAAAGCTCTAGAATTTGATACAAAGAGAGAAACCCTTTTAATCCAAGTCAATGCTGAGAAAACTAATGTGGTTATTCCAAAACCAATAAAATGGAGTGATATCCGTTTGCCTGAAAAATAGATAATGCAAAATGAAAAACCAGTAAAACCACTAAGAATAACTGAGGTAGACAGAATCATTGAATGTGATAATGGAGAAGTTAAAATCAAATTTGGTAAAGATAAAATAACCAGAATAATCAATTTCTCAGAAAAACCCCCAAGAGTACCATCTCGGATATCATGTTCATACATGCCAGAGTCAGAATATGAAAAATACATTGGAGGAGTTAGACAATCATCAGAACAAGTATCTCATCCTGTGTATAAAATAGATCCAATCAAAGTAGAATCTGCTCAATCATCTAAATCAGTTGAAGATGATAGAGTTAGTTTCTCAAACTTTGAAATAAACATGTTAAGAGAACCATTCAAACTAAACTATGAAGGTCTCAGAAATGAATTTGGGTCAGAAGAAAACACAGCAAAAAGAATATGGTTATTAGAGAACTATACCAAAGAAGAGCGAGGAAAAATACAGAAACTTTGGTATAAGAATATTCATCAAACTAGGACAAATTTAAAATTCTTTGAATGGTTTATCCCAACCATGGTCCTAAATGATGAAACAACCTTGTCAGATTTAGAAGACACATGGAATACCTACAAGGTTAAAGAAGGAGAAGAAATCAAAGACATAACTGCAACACATCCTCCCTCTAAAACAATTATTTTAGGAGAACAAGCAACTGCCTCACCATTTAAAATGGTTAATAAAAAAAATTGTCTCTAAACAAGCATAGACTATGGATCTTTAATCTTTGATTGAGCAGAATAATTACACAAATCTATATCTACAGTCAATAGGAAGACAGATATGTAGAATAGAAGAAACTAAAAGAACTCAGCAAAACCTTAGTACTAAACCTAGTACTTCAAAATCCTCTGTCCAATAGAAACCTAATATGTCTAAGCCCTTTATCCACCTTCCTTCTAGCCTCTCAACATTTAAATTAGGGAAAAGGAATGATAATGTTTCTGACAGAATGAAGGAATTGATTGAATAGGTAGGAAAGCTAACTATAAAGGATGATAAACTTAAAGAACCCGAACTTAATGTTATAACAGAAAAATCCTTTCAAGAAGATAACCAATCCCCTCACAGAACTCTTGAGGTTAATAGAATTAAAATGGAAAAAGGAGGATCATCAAAGATACGGAATGTCTCACACCCATACACTGACAAACCATCTCCAGTCGACATTAGACATATAAATTATTGGCAACCTGACTCATTTGTTGCCTATAGGGGAGATAAAATTAGAGAATGAAATATTAAAGGCCTATCAGAATAGTAGATATCCCAAATAATTCACCACATGTTAATGTATGGGATAGCGATAAAAAGTATGAACAGAGAAGTAACTGACCAGCAGATAGCAGAGATGATAATCTCAGGCTTTACTGGACAGTTAAGAAATTGGTGGGATAAATGTCTTTCTGAACAAGTAAGACAAGAAACAAGAAATGCTACAAGGCATATAGAGGTTTCCCAAGGAAATCGAGTCATAAGAATGACAGAATCAGATGCGGTTAATACATTAATATTAACAATCTATCTGCATTTCATAAGAACAGGAGAAACTAAGCAAAGATTAAATGGAGAATTATTGCTTAACTTGAAATTTAGGACTCTGTCTGGCCTAGAATGGTATAAAGATACATTTTTCTCAAAAGTTTATGAAAGATGAGACTGTAACTCCACTATATGGAAATAAAAATTCATCCAATGTCTACCAAGACACTTTGGACAATTGGTCATTGACCATATGAGAGAAAAGAACCAAGGAAACCTAGAAATAGAGAATTTCACTTATGGTCAGATATTCTCAGAAATAAAAAAAGTTGGTATTAAAATGTGTCATGAACTTAAATGGAAGAAACAAGTCAAGAAAGGAAGACTTCGGGGAAGAAGAGAAATGGAAATTTTTTGTGCCCAATATAGGTACAGTCTACATGACCCAGGCAAAGAACATAAGAGGTTCAGAAGAAATAGACCCTACAGAAATTATAGGGAAAGAAGGTATAATAAACAGGAAGAAAGACAACCTGTGAAATATAGGAAGTTCAGAGGTAAAAGATTTGACAGAAAAAATAAATCTGAACGATTTAATAGAAAAGATAGATCTGAACCCATTTGTTGGAAATGTGGTAGAGTAGGTCACTTCCAGAATAAATGTAGAACTAAACAGAAAATAAATGCTCTACAAATTGATGAAGCATTAAAACAGAGTCTAATGAAAATAATGCTTAATAGTGAGTGAGGAGAAGACTTTGAAGAAATGTCTAATCAATCAGAAAGTTCAAATGAACTTAATGAGTTTGACTCAAGTATCGAGTCAAGCCAAGAATTGGATAAAAGCTATGGCTCTAAATACCAATATGAATCATGTGACATCCATAAGGCATTTGGAAATCTAGAATTAAATATGCTTCAGATTAATGCAATAACAGATACTGATGAAAAGATCCTAGAAATTGAAAAGAACATAGAAGATCCATAAATAAGGAAAGAAATACTTCTGAGGCATGTAGAAAAAATAAGCAGCTAAGAACAAGATCGTCCCAAGGGGGAAAAGAAGAAAGATAGTTGGCAAGAAGTAAATAAACCTGAAGTCTACAGTTTTAATGAGATATTAAAAAGAGTAGACCATGCTCAAATAAGTCATAGGGAGCCAACTATTAAAAAACTAAAAACAGAACTTCACCTCGTTAAAAATGAAGTAAAAGATTTAAAGAAAAAGATTGAGAACCTAGAGCTCTAGGGTTGGGAAACACATTCCTAAGAAGAATGCATAATTGAAAATCTAGATAATTATGATCAAAAATAAAATTTAAAGAACAAAGAGAAAGAACAAGAATTCAAAGAATTTGAACCAGCTGAAACTTCTTCGCATAATGAACCCCTCAAACTTCAGGTCAATGAGATTAATTACGTACACAATCAGATATACACGAGCCTGATCACATTGCGGGTAGAAAAATAGTTTGAAATCACAACTGTCACACTGATTGATTCAGGGGAAGATAGAAATGTAATTAAAGAAGGATTAATCCCTTATAAATATTTAGAAAAAACATTTGGGTTCATAACGGCA
Organism: Daphne laureola; assembly: GCA_038382905.1. NCBI lineage: Eukaryota > Viridiplantae > Streptophyta > Magnoliopsida > Malvales > Thymelaeaceae > Daphne > Daphne laureola. The sequence continues at coordinate 6,304 of JBBYHH010308197.1, forward strand.
GCTAATAAGCAAGTAATGCCTATGAGATTTAAATTAACTCATGTAGATGTCTGTAATGATGAAATTTGTATCTCGCAACATTTCATGGTGCTTGCCCAAATGAATCAGGATCTAATCCTAGGAACACCCTTTCTGAGTACCATAATGCCCTATAAAGTTGACAAGAACGGATTGATTACTAAGAAATTTGGGAGAAAAATCACTTTCAAATTTGCAGAACCTCCCCGAACTAGTTTATTAGAAGAACTTAATATTAGTTTAACCAATAAGCAAGAAATATTAATGAGTCTTCAAGAAGATATAAGACACAAGAGTGTTGAAGATAAAATAAAGATTCCAGAATTACAAAATAAAATTCAGAATTTTAAAGAGATTCTGAATAAGAAAATATGTGCAGAAATTTCCAATGCATTTTGGGAAAGAAAAAGACATATTGTCAGTTAGCCTTATGAAACAGAATTTGAAGAAAAGAATATTTCTACTAGATCAAGGGCCATTCAAATGAATGAAGAATTAACAGCCCACTGTAAGAAAGAAATTCAAGATCTCTTGGATAAAGGGTTGATAAGAAAAAGTTCCTCCACATAGAGTTGTTCAGCTTTTTATGTTAACAAAAACTCAGAAATGGAGAGGGGAGTTCCGCGGTTAGTAATTAATTACAAACCTTTGAACAAAGTTCTAAAATGGATTAGGTATGTGATACCTAATAAGAAAGACTTATTGTCAAGGTTATACAATGCCACGGTATTCTCAAAATTTGACATGAAATCAGGATTTTGGCAAATCCAAATCCAAGAAAAAGATAAGTATAAAACTGGATTTAACGTCCTATTTGGACACTACGAATGGAATGTCATGTCATTTGGTTTGAAGAATGCACCCTCAGAATTCCAGAGAATTATGAACGAAATCTTTAATCCTTACAGCACGTTTACTATTGTCTATATTGATGATGTGTTAGTGTTCTCCTAATCAATTGACCGACATTGGAAATACTTACATAAATTTATGAAAATAGTGAAAGAAACATGATTAGTTGTCTCGGCAAAGAAAATAGAATTATTCCAAACAAATGTTCGGTTCCTTGGCCACATGATATGCAGAGGAACCATAAAACCAATTGATAGATCAATTAGTTTTACAGAAGAACATCCCCAGTATAGCCTTTTTCCGCCAAGAGAAACAAAAAGATGAAGAAAATTCTCTTATCCACACCCCAATGAGAAGTTTTCAAAGGATTCCAGGACCTATTTCAATGAATCTTTAACTCCCTGAACTTCTGAAAAAACCCAGCAGATTACACTCTTCTCATTGGGCCCCAAAAAAAAGGGAAATAGAAAGAGAAGGACTCTTTCTCGTAGATAATAGAGATTTAAGGACTATGACTCCTTCAGAAATAACATGGAAATACTGGCCTAAGCATAGGCATCCTGTATGGGAATACCATCCCATAAGAAAATATGAATACTTCAAAATCGTCCTCCAAGAAACAGCTTCTGCCGAGATCGACCGTAGAGAACGAAATACGAGAGGACCAGATGAAAAATGGTTCAAGGAAATCGGAATTTCCAAACTTGGAATCTTCAAGGTTTGGACACTAGAAGAATGGGGACCACCTCATTCTAGAAAAAGATTCATGAACGAGAAATACAGGGATCATTCTTATTTCTACTGGGATTACATCCAAGCTTGGGATGAAATTTTCAATATCCAGAATTCAGAGAACAAGCACTCTTTGATGATTTTGTTCAAAACAAACCAGAAGAAATTTCTAAATTGGTTTCATCTCTGGTTCGCAAAGAAAGGATTAGTGTCTGAACAATTCTCAGATCCTGTCAAAGAATCTTTTGATAAGTTTGTTGAGTTCAACAAACACAAATCAAAGAAAAATGTTGTCCCTTATTCAGAATTTTACTTCTTGGTCATTTACCGGATCCCCTGGATTGCACAATGGCATTACGAAGTCGACCAGGAACAATATGTTATTATTCTAGAGAGGGTATGGGTTACCCACTGGTGGGATAAATGTGTCATCAATGGATATCTCCTAGAAAATATCACTCTAAAAGCTATCGAATTATATATAGCTTTAGATGAAGAAAATTTTGATTCAATGCTGGGAAAGCTATATTCCCAGTCAGAAATATCAGATGTCTCTTTTGAAGAGATGAAAGAAAAATTGATGAAGCTAGCTGTAAAGACGGTCCAGGAACAAGCAGTCAAGGCTGCCCAAGACCAGTTGTCCAGTTGCCCCAACCAATGAGGACCCATATCAAGAAATAATGGCTACCAGACAACAGTCATGTGATTAGTGGAGTAAGATTCACACTCAGAAAAGAAAAAGATAAAAGAGCATTATTATCAATAATGTTTGTCAGCAAGGACAACATTATTGCTCAGAAGAAGATAAGGGAGCCTCTTTCCAATAAATAGAAGGCTTCAGAAGAAGAGAATGCATCCTGAAATTTTCTACTTGAAAATATATCTCTCTCTGCTTCTCTCTGTTTCTCTCAGTTCATGTGTTGAGCATCTTTCTATTCAGGAATCTAGTTTTAATATTGTTCTAGTTCTTGCTTGCTTTGGTTTTGGAGTGAACGTGTGTAGCTGTTGGAACTTGGTGTACTTGTGTGTATCCATCAGTCTTGATTTTTGTTTGTTGTGTGCATCTCGTACTCACCAGATTATTGTAAGTTTGAATTATAATATTATAATAGTTGTGTGATGTTATTATATGTTTTTATAATATCTCCACTTTCATAAATATTACCCATGTTTTTATAATATCTCCACTTTCATAAATATTACGTTATCAGAACTATGTTTGGCTATTAATCTGGCAGTTATAAATCTTTAATGCTACCTGGCTTATGTTAGAATTACTTGAGGACCTAAAAAATAATTGAACCCTTTGTTAGACCTTCTTTCAGAAATTTCAGAAAATCTTTATGCCTAACTTTCACTTTTCCCTATAAATTATAGGCCTAGATCTCTACATTTGAAAAAGAACTAGGACTCTTGGTCAAAAACATAGAGGCCTAAAACTCAAAAACACTAAAATCTTTAAGTCTAATTGAACATTAATCCCCTCTAAAAGTTATCTAAAATTATCTTTTTTAAAACCCAAAAGTTAAATGAAAACAAACCTATGGAAATAACTACTTACGTACTGGTAAACCAAAAAAAAAACTAATTACGGTCACATGATAGAGCAAGCATTGGTGTTCTCATCACTGAACATGGTGGTGTAGTGCTCATCAAAGGTGGTCTCATCAACGGTTGCGGTGGCTGGAACCGCCCTAACGTGGTTAGGCGGCGCCTTCTTGTCGTATGCCTGAGCCACGTAGGGGTCGGCGACGAAAGTGTGGTGAACGTAAGGCCAGAGCTCACACTTCTTCTTGGTGGACTGAGCCGCTGCCAGCACTTTCTTGGGCTCAACATATCCAGTCACCGTCGCCTTCTGCTGTTTCAGATCAATCTCCACCATCTTCACCCCCTTCACGCCGGACAGCACGTTCTTCACTTTCCGGGCACACCCTTCACAGTCCATTCTGATCATAATCGCGACGGTTTCTACTTGCTTCCACTTCTTCTTCTTCTTATTCAAACTGTTGAATAGTTCTGATAGATACTCCAACGCTCCTGCAACTCCCATCCTTGAAGAATGATGAGTATAGTGAATGAAGCAGGTAAGTTGAGAGTGCAATAGAAGAAGTTTCGGAATTTTGGAGAATCTGGAGATTGTGTTGCCTTAAACGTTCCTAGTAATGAAGATTTGACGGGAGACAAATAAAGATGGTACGGTGAACTTGACAAAAATGGGAGTAAAATTCCGGATTCGTTGGTGGGGGGAAATTGGGCCTGGGGTGAATGGTGGGCTTGTGACGGGGCCTAACAGGAAAATATGATAATTCATGAGTCACTAAAAATGATACATTTTTCTCCCCATCCTTATAACATAACTGGAACTCTTTTAATTACTAACTAGAGGAAAAAATCACTAGTTGAGTCCAGTCAAAATCATCATCTACCATCACCACCACCCTCTCTATCGGCACCACCGCGCCGGTCGCCGGAACCACCGCACCGGTCATCGAAATTACAGCACCGGTCGTTGAAATCACCATCGAGGCTGCCGGAGCCACCGCGGCCGGTCGCCGGACTCACTGCACCGGTCGCCGGAACCACCGCACTGGTCGTCGGAATCACCATGGAGGTCGCCGAAGCCACCGCACCGGTCACCAGAGCCACCCCGCCGGTCGCCGGAATCACCGCACCGGCCGCCGGAACCACCACAGCAGTCGCCAAAACCACCGCAACTGTTGCTAAACAAAATTTGTGAAACACAATTTTTAGAAATTAATTTCCACATTTTCTCATTAATTTATAATTAGTTGCATAGTGTCTATAGTGATATGCAATACCGTCTATACAAGAGTTTATACTGTTTGTTTAGTTATTTTATTTATTTCTATAATGTCTACTAGAAAATGATATACTGTTTAAATAAATATTGCAAATTGTTTATTTATTGGTTTTGTACATTTTAAATGATAGCGAAATTGTATATTATATTATAAACAATTAATTGTATAGAAAATCGTAAAAACTTATTTTGTAATGTATAAAAGCGTTTATAACATAATATATCATTTTTTCATTAATTTATAATTAATTATATAATGTTTAAAGTGATATGCAATACTATCTATTACAATAGTTTATACGGTCTATTTAGTTATTTTAGTCATTTATATAATGTCTATTAAAAAATGATATAATATCTGAATAAATATTAGAAACTGTCTAGCTAACCACATATAAGTATATGTTACGATAGACACTATAAATTATTTATAATGTCTATTAAAAGAAATTGTTAGTTTATAATATCTATTAAAATATAACATACTCTCTAAATAAATAAAAGAAATTGTTAGTGACCTATATATAACAAACAAAATTTGAAAGCCTTAGAAACCTGAAAGATGGCAAAGGAAAAAAATTAGTGGTTTAAACATAAAAAATAGAAAAGTTAGGGGACTGGGTAAAAATGAAAATAAAGAATTTTTTTTTTTTTTTAAAAAAAAAAAAACAGTAGAAGATGATTAAAGAAAAAATGAGCACAGATCACAAAAACTGATTAAATAACATTAAGCTAAATTTATTAGAGGCAATTAGATCTTTAACCAACTAGGAGTTTTCCTCCCTAGTTGGTAAATAACATTGGCTGTTAACTGAGTGATGGGTTAGCTTAGTTTTTTTTTATTTTTATATTAACTACATGAGCTTTATCTATTTTTCTGATACGTAATAACCCAAGTGAATTTAATTACAAGAGAAAGATAAGAGAAAGATAACAGTAAGAAAAAATTACTCCGACTAATGATATGGTCGTCACCGTTTTTTATTTGGTCATTTTTTTGTATATCCTGGCTGGCTATGTAAATAATAGATTAAAATAATTTTCATTTAAAAATAATTAAATAAATTAACTACTCCCGGCCCCAAAAATGCGGAGAGGTTTTTTTAAAAGAAAAACCAAAATGGTCCAAAATAAGTTGCATTTCTTCGACTTTTAATATTATCTTTGACTCAATTTTTCATAAAGAATAAATTGTTAAAAAAATCTTTAAAAAATATGTATATATAGAAGAATTCTTAAAGTTTCGAAATATATATTTTTGAAAATATTTTAATAGATTTTTATTTGTTAAAATTTGAGCAAAAAATAATTTTAAAAATCAAAGAAATGCAACTAATAAGGGACAGATGAAGTATTAAAATGTTTAATAAATAAATCACAGGCTAAATGCTGAGAATAATTTAATGTTAAAAAAATGCTGAAAATGAACAATTCAACCTTTATGGGATGAATAGAGAAATTGTTAATCTAAGATTTTTTTTTATATATAAAACTTAATATTATTCTCTCCATCTCTAAAAAATCATACACATTTTCTTTTATAATATACTTAAATATTTTCAGATGATGTAAATTTTAACTTATTATTTACACACTCAGGACAGACAAAAGAAATGGACTTCAAATAAAATAATATTGACGACTAGCTCATTAGTTGGAGTAATGCATTTCCTTCTCTAGTAATTAAATTCACGTAGGTTAGTGCGTATCAAAAAAATAAAAAATAAAACTCATGTAGGTAATAAGAA
>JBBYHH010308418.1:0-20761 GCA_038382905.1 Daphne laureola
TCTGATACCAAATACCTCAGAATTAATCCTCAATTCAATTCTCGGGATATGAGAACATCAGAAAACGTGTCCCGCACACTTCAACATAAAATCTCAGAAATTACAAGTTTGCCATTCGGCAATTTTCCCGGATTTTCACCATTTTTCCGGTGTGGGTGTAACAGTTTCCGTTATATCTGCATGCGTTTAGTGAGATGACATTGGGTTCCATGAGAGTCTTTTTGACGTGCCGCATTCGAGATCGAGTATCTATATTTCTCTACTATGGCTTTATGTGTTTTTGTCCTGCTTTACAATAGCTTGTTCAGGAGGAAGCTTGCTACCGGGGTGGTTCTACTCATGACTTTAGCATATTTTGGCTCTGTTTATTTTTTCAAGGGAGTCTCACTCCCTCATCTATTTCTTTTCCTGTTGGGTTTGTTTTGGGTCATGTTCTTTACTTTCGTATACTTTGACTATGATAAACTTTGACTTATATTATTTTTCTTGAGATAATAATAAACTTTTCCGTAAAAAAGAAATGAGCAACGCCATTTCTCTCATTCCATCTGTTTTAGATCCATGGAATCCAACATTTGCGAACTGCACTTATTTGAACCATAGGGGGATCCATATGTAGCAAAGGGGATCCATTGATCTTTTTTTTCTTAATAATAGGTATATTTTATATATAATTTATTGATAAAATTTGTAATGGACTCCATATTTTTTGTGATATTATTTCTATAATTTATATTTCATTGATTTTAAAATTTTTACAACATTAAGTGATGTATAAAAAATATCAAAATATAGTCAATATTGATCTTTTTAGTTTCTAAATATGTTTTTTCTCTTTAATTTTCTAGTCTTTTGATTTTTTTCTTGGACTATTCATTTTTGTAGTTAATTTTAGTACTGTCTCTGTCCCAAAATTATTGAAACGTTTGACTTTTGATATTCATTTGATTTCAATTTATCTATATTATTCTATTATAGAAAAAATATAAATAAAATACGTTTATAAAATAGACATATCAAATTTTTGTTTGTAAATAAAAGTCTTAAATTTATATTTTAAAATGATTGAAAAATAAAATCATACTCCTTCCATCAAAAAAAAAAAACACTATACTTTCTTTTTGTTATTTTACAGTATTTAATTTATGATTTATTTTCAAGTATGTTTAGACATTTAAACCTAAATATTTTATATGCATATCATAATTAGAAGTATAAACTTTTCAAATATATTTTTTCTGAATTTTTTAGAACTTTTTATCTTTATTAAAATTTGAACCAAACAATGAACTTTCAAACAACAAAAAGAAAGTGTAGTATTAATTGGGGACGGAGGGAGTAAATCAAATACTGAAAAATAAACGTTTCAATATTTTTTGGACTGAATGAGTATTTGTTGGTTGATACATCTAACAAGAGCGTACAATATAAAACAATGGTAGAACAATGGTAGAATTAGGAAGTGAAAGTAAAACAATTTCTCACTTTAATCCTTATATCAAATCAAAATGTTGCAAAATATTTAGGATAGAAAAAGTAATATACATATGAATATATAAACGGACTCCCCCTTCCTGAAAAATCCTAGCCACTGATTTGAACCACCATAAGCCACCTCGTTTCTCTCATTCCAAATACGCCAAATCAATATAAACCGAATAGCCAGCCAAACATGTCTTTGACTGTGATTCCAGTCAACAATGTTCGATACTTTAAGAAGGCCAGCCACATCAATACCATGAAAAGGACTATCTTGGCACCAAAAGAAATAAGCTTCCGAGTCCTTGATGAGGATGAGCGCCAAATCAGCGGGTGATCAAGAGTCTACAAGTTTTTAGTACATCTGAAACAACTTGGATTTTGAAGCAATACTCTCGCAGCAACAACTGAATGTACGTGGGTAACCTATCTAGACTAACTCTCCTACAACAAACTAACACCTTTTTTAGTATCCAAGCAATCCACGTGATTGGGTTGGAAGTGTCTCCAGGAGGTAGTAAGGCGTCCTCAATGACTCTTGTGAATTGTAAGATCGAGGAGCCTGATGGGTCCAAATTCCAGCACCATGAATCTTCAGATTCTGTTTTGAGGACAACATTGTTAAATAGCAAAATCAAGTCCCTAAACTCTCCTCCCTCCCTCCCTCCCTTTCGGTTGCCTCCTCTACTATCATTTCTATCGCCATACACCCTCACACCACTCTCCTCGATCAACGACCTTACATTGTAGGTATGACTCTAATTTTGCAAGCCTAGGAAACATTCCCTCCAGTGAAGACTTACAAACCTAAGGTTTTTTCCAAAATCTAGTCTTTTTCCCATTTCCTACAGATTTGGTGAAGGAACTAAGAAAGTCTATCCCAATGTGAGACATTTGTCTTCCCACCTTTATTATCTCCCTCCAAATCCCTCCCAACACCTCCCTTTCTCCCTCCACCCGAATTAACCCCCCTTCCTCTCCATGTAACGCCTTCACTACCCTAACCCACAAAGCATTTTCCTCCACCCTAAATCTCCACCACAATTTACAAAGCAAATCCCACTTTTTAATTTTTAAGCTTCCAACCCCCAGATCTCCCACCTCCTTTCTCATGATTTTTTCTCAAACCACCCAATAGATGCCTGAGTAGTCCCCATCCCCTCTCCAGAAGAATTTCGCTCGCAGGCTCTCAAGTTTTTTTAGGACTCTCAGAATGACATGGAACACAGAAAAGAAAAACAAAGGCCGTGCAAATAAAACAGATTTCAGAAGAGTAATGCGGCCTCAACAAAAATATTTTAGCCTTCCATGAAAATAATTTATTTTTCATCTTACCCTCCACTTTTTACAAGGATGTAATAGGGGGATTCAAACTTACTCATTCTAAAGTGAATAAAATGAATTTTTCCACTCATTTCTCATTGGTGAATTAACTGATTTCTCACTAAAAGTATTCGACCCTGGCGTGAAAGCTGGAGGAGTGACTTCATTTTTCTCACCATGAGAAACTGTGAAACTCACTATAAACCTTTCTCTCTCAGTTTTTTTTCCTAAAGTTGTTCCTCTTCAACAGCTCCTCCGCAGATCTGGTTTCGTGATGGTCCCTTCTTCCGCCGACCATCTCCGCTCCTCCGCCACTATCCCCGTGTCGTCGCGCTGCCACCGATATCTTCAAGCACCGCCACCAACGCTACAACGACAAACTCATCGTCGGCCTCACCTTGCAGTGGACCCCAGACAGATCGGACCCAGCGGCGGAGATCCTCCAGCTATGCATCGGCCGGCGCTGCTTGATCATCTAGCTGGTTTATCTCACCGTTGTGCCGCGACTCCACCGATTTCTGACGGACTCGAATCACACCTTCGTCGGGATCTGAAACTCGCAAGACAAGTCGAAGGTGTGGGATACAAGATTTGGCCTGAGCGTCGGGAAGCTTATTGATCTGAGAATTCATCTAGTGACGGACTATGCTGCGAGTATGAAGAACGAGTCGTTTGGGAGGATCGTTGAGAAGTATCTTGGAATCCAAGGGTGTGGGCTGGATCCGGCGGTGAGTATGAGTGATTGGGATGAGGAAGAACTGAGTGAGGCTCAGATTCTGAAGACAATGGCTGGTGTGTTTTTCATCCAAACTCAAACCTTAATTCACACAGTCTTAAACTCAAATCTTAATCTCACAGTGAAATCACCCAAAAAAAATCACTACTCATTTACTCACAAATCAGATAATTTATACTCCTTTTTTTTTTTAACTTTGAAACCTTGTAATATTCCGAGATAAAACAGATGAAACTGACCAGATGCACACCCAAAGCAATCCGCCATGCCTTGAAGTTCACATGGATTCACTACCGCACCAAAAGGGTGACTCTTCTCCAGATTCAAATTGAGACATGAGACCATACTAAAACACTTCAGAATTCGCAGGCAATTTATTTATTAATATGTGCACACAAATCGGTTTGATTATCCGCAAATTTATAAAAATTAAACTCAAAATTGAGCTACGTGTTAAATGTTTATTCAGTTTACAGAATTGTTTTATTTTATTCGGTTAATATGCAGTACGTTGACTCATGGTATTTTTTGAACAAATGAATTGGATGCCTTTGTGCCACAAGTTAGAGGTTAAGTGGAACATAGAAAGAAATAAGAAAAGCGGTGGACTGGCTTGTTGGGCCTATAAGGATCTGCCATCTTATTGATTGAAGTTTCTTACCAATGTCATTTCATTCGAAGAAAAAATGAAAAGAAAAATAAAACACAAATTATACATATGGATTTTTATGAGTTGATGAGAACTTTGAAAGAGAAGAAGAAGATTTAACAGATAGCTTTTTTTTTTTTTTGCTTTTATGAACATGGACGTTTCTGGATTTCTGAAAAAGTGCCTCTAAAAAAAGAATACTTTCATCCCACACTACTCGAAAAGCTTCAAGATCTTTTGCTGATACCTAAAGATACCAACCAACTTGGTCAAACAAGATGAAAGAATCGCTGCCAAACACAACTCCTCCATATACCTTCTGTCATTTGCTCAAAATATGTGCAAAGTATTAAAAGCCAGCTTTATAAAAATGTAGGAAAAGTCGATGAAAAAAAAGGTTTTATCGATGCCTTTCGCTCATGTGCTGTGTTATTGTCACAAGATGTGACGGTTCCTTATTATTGTTACAAAGAAGAAGAGATGACTGATCAGAAAGAGACATGTAAAACATCATCAAGATGAATGGGTGTGTGTAAGTGTAACGTTTTTTCCTCAACAACTTCTTGGCCGGGAGTAGACAAGATGTAGAAATGAGATTGATAAGAATGCTTTTAATCACCTACATTGCTGCTACTGAACATTCATATCATCATCATCATAAAGCCTTTTAACTGCAGTATCCACGAGAAGGAACATGAAAAGGCTGAGGTTTTGGTAGGCAATCAAATCTGGGTGGAAGTTAATTTTTTGTGCAGAATATAGAAAAGTAAAAGTTTGGATAAGCTTACACGAGTGTGGGTCAAGGTGGCTGGATACTCATAGATCATCAGATGTAGACAGACACATGCAAGCTCATGATCGGCTGAGATTGACATGTCTTACCTAGAGCTGAAAACAAGCCGATCCAACCCGAATCTGTCAAGTTCATGCTTGAATTCATGAAAATTAGGTTTGGCTCAAGACCGGCTCAAAGGCTTGTGGTATTCAAAAAGGGAATAGTTCACTTAGACTCAATTTCAAAGTTTGGCTCGATTAGATTCAAAATGATTCGTGAAACTCGAAAAGATTAGGAAATATTACATCAATTTAGTAAAATAAATTTAATTTGCAAGCTCGAGTGACAATCCATTTGTAACCGGGAAGTAACAATGATCTAAAAGACGCTCAAACCCCTAACATGTGAAGAAAAATACTCAGCCCCTACTTCATACTAGTATTTGATCAGGTTATTTGGGTCGTCTTCTTTTTCTTTCCTTTCTTCAATTGTCTTGGTTTAAGCTATGTACTATCCTTACCTCCACAATATATTTTTTTCTAGGTCCACCACTGGCTGGCTGTGAGATTTAAAATGCCACTCATCTGACACTGGGATTTGTAGCTTGGTATGAATTTGTTGTGTTTGTCGACATATGCATGGATGAGCAGGTTGACACAACAACAATGAGATCACAGTCACAGACAAAGAGGTCCCTGATGATCTGTTTGCTTAATTCTCAACCCCATCATCTTGTTTTTCTGTGAATAACTATATCTATAGCCACTGAATCGATAAAGGACGGTCAAAAGACTCAGAACCATCCTGTGTGGCCCATCTGGAAAGTTTCTGGGTTTTCCCATGCGATATGGCTCGCCTGCTGTATCTTTTATGCTCTACTTCATCCATTGGGCCCTGCTGCTGTGCTGACACTGAGAAGGTTCATCATCATCAATGGTGGCTCTCCACCACCTCTCTCTCTCTCAACCTTTCTTCTTCGGATGCAAAGTGCTGGGTTTTGTACAAGTCAAGAAAGTACTAATGAAGGTTTTATCCCGAAAATGCGCCTCTTGGTGAGGAGGATGTCATCTCAGCTCAGCCAAGGAGGTCATGTTCCTCACCATGTGGTCTTGTGGGTTTTTGTCATTCTTCTTAGTGTAGTAGTAAATGTTAATACCAGACTGGTTCCAAGATGTATTGTCCGATTTAACCATAATGGATGATACCGGACTGGTTCAGAATGGTACTACTATCCAGTTTGAGCAGAATGGATGTCATGAATGATGAACCATGGTGTTGTCATGAAAATGCAGAATCCAAATCTGTTGTCTCATTTTCCTCTAGTCCCCTCCGTGTCCCCAACTGTAATTTATTAACATTATTAATAAATCTGTTAACATTTTAACAGAACAGTTAACGGTATTAATAAATTACAGTGAGGGACAGAAGGGGACAGGGAAAAAGGGACGGCAGATCTGGACTAAAAAATGCGCCTTTAGGTGAGGAGGTTGCCATAAAAGGTGCATCTCGGCCACAAGGGTGTCATCCCAACTCAGCTAGAGAGGTATGTCCCTTGGACCATGTGATCTTGTAGGTTTTGATACCTTTTGAAGGAACCTCTCTTGGAGGAGACTAGGGTTTACATACAGCGATCAAGCTCCCCATTTCCATCCCATATGAACATGGGAGAACCATAATACCCAACAGTGAAACCAAAACATCACTTACCCAAATGAAAGTTGCTAATCTAAAGTTGAGTTCCTCATTCAGCTTATGAAGTGCTAGCTATCTTCCACCATAAAAAACGCTCCCTTTTTACGCCATAAAAAATACTACTAACACTGTAAATAAATTTAGGTGGAGACTGCGTACCAAATTAGAAAGAAAATTGCTGGACCAGATCCTGCGTATTTGTTGGATGACAACAGAAAGCACAACCTTCTACCTGTCTCCAAAATCCATGAAATTTAGACATTTACAATAACTACATTACAAAAGAAAAAGAAGAAGAAAAAGAAAAAAAGACATACATCAATCACCACCGCATGCAAATCTATGGGTATTTACCCAGGCAATCTGGCATAATTTTGTAGTATTCAGAAGAATGTTGGGACCTGTCAATTTGCTTCTGCTTCCACCAGCCAAACAAGTGATTGTAGCGGAACGAAACAAAACTGGACATAAGCCTCCTTTGGCGCTACTTGCTAACGTGAGACCAAAGCTATCATCACCACTCAGACATCATAAGATCTTATGGAACACACTTATTTGGATATTTCATGCTGTTATTTCGATGTAATTTACGAAATCACCCCAATATCTTGATCATGCTTTATTACTATAACAAGTTGTTTGAGCAGGTCCCCCATTCTTCAATCATACCAGGCACTAGAGTTAACATAAAGATTGAACAGCAGCTCAAAATCAAATACCTATCATGATTCAGAGAGCACTGATGCTCGTCAAGCCAATCATAATATCGTCCCCTCTCATTTCGAAGGGTTCTGAGCAAACATCTATTCTGGAAAACCGTGAGTAGCACAAAATAAATAACCCAACAAGATGGGTATAGATATGGAATGGTAGTACAAAGACCGTGACAATCAAAGACACTACAATATAATGGTACAGGAACAGACACTGGCTCTGTTTGAGCTCCACTTTTGATGAGCATTAGAGTTTCAAGATATTTTGAGTGTTCAATGGTGGAGACCAGCATTTTAAATGTTAAAAACTATTCCTGCATAGCTTTTTTCCAAACTTCAAAACTAATTCTATTGTTGTTATCAAGCCAACTCATCAAAGTAACTGCCTCGTGGAAGGAGCCAAGATTATAGCTAGATATGATCCCGCCCTAACTGGGAACAAGGCCACAAATTTATTGCATCACAAGTTATCCTCACCACTAAAATAACCAAATTTCATTCAAAGCAAAGCGCAGTTTCACTAATCAACACTGGGGCAGCTAACTGTAACTAGTGAAACAGAAACTAAGTAAATAAATAACTAGTGAAACAGAAACTGTTCTATAGGTAATATGAAATTTGGTCGCCCAGTTTTAGTTCACACCAGAGTCTGTCATTAGTGTTACAGGCACTCTAATCATAGAGCTACTTTGTAATTTTTTCAGCTAAACATGGGATACAGAATTCTATGACTTTATAATTGTTCAAAGGGTCGTTATGCCGACATTTTTAGATCAGAAACTATACCATCATACTAGCGCCAAAACGGCTGCTAAATATTGTAAGACAACAAGCATCTCATTATTCCCATCTAAGAGATGAAATTGCATATATATAAAAAATAATACCGGAAGTCTTAGCTATAGATCAGAAAAAGAAAATCTGTGCCTTTCATTTTCTTTTCAGAGGAATTTATTTATAAGAATTGGTGATCGTGGAGGACATACCTGCTCCACCATGGTCTTACCCTTTCATCTTGACTCCACTGAAACCTATTATGGATATATTGCAGAACCAGAAGCTCTTTCCACACTTAACTTACATTCATAAGATCCTCAGTCCAGAGAGATCCAAGGCTTTGAAAACCCAACAGAAACAAATACCAATACAAGCCAACTTATGAGTTAGTTTTGATGATAACAGAAGTACCTTGGAAGTATAATGTGTCAACTAAGTATGCGGAAATCACTAACAGTCATTTTGACAAAAAAATAAATAAATAATACATCTCTTTACAAATGTACTTATACTCGGGGAACATTATTAATGCATGAAAAAGACGTTGTTTCCCTAAAATTTTATCTCAGTTATCCCAATGTATAAATGTATCAATAGCATATGGTTTTAATTCAGAATCTGAATTGTGATGAGATCATGGAAGACCTAATTTCCTTTTGGAGCATCTGAACTCGCTTATTCATAAAACATTTCTTTGCTGAACTGATTGTTCAACACATCAATTTGATAAGCAAATTTTTTACAAACCAAGGCTTTGTTTTTCCCTTTAACAAGCAGTTTCTAAACTCATTAATTCAATTACCACTCACAAAGCACAAATTGAGTTTAAGTTAACTCATCTTTCCAGCACTTAATATCTTTTGCAAACACCTCTTTAACTGTAAGAAGACATTTCGCCAACATTAGTACTTACATGAACATGAATGCCAAAGATGGGGTACATCCATGAATCCATTTCTTACTAGTGCAGACAATACAAACGTATTTTCTGATTTTCTCTTTCCAAAAGTATATTAAAAATAAGTTTTATTACAACATAAAAGGATATTAAAAAGTTTTTCTTAGACAGGAACTGTTGAACGAAGAAAGAATCCCTAAACTAAAATCCAAAAGCTAAATTGAGAAACAACTAATCAATATGGTACATATAACCGACCTTGCATGATGCAATAGAAAGAAGCACTATCCAATTCACCTAAAAAAGAATGAGGACAAGGATTAGAAAAGCAAAGGCCTACAATGACACGGTCCCCATTCTATCTACAAGTCAAATGAACAAGAATATTTTCCGGATAATTTATGCTCTCTCTTACACTCTTATCCAGACAATTTCTCTGCGGCCTTATATGGTTTACTTTGTTATCCTAAATAAACAGATAGAACAGTTGTTGAACAAGTGGGAGTTAAGAAGATATATCTTTCAGCCTTAGAACTGAGTATGGTGCTAAAAAAGAGCAAACCACATGTTTTAAGAAAAACAAAACAAAATGCATAGATATCTTATCCACATACGACTCAATATAGTTGAACTTGAGAACCATTCACAATTTCTTTTGAAAGTCTAGACATTAGCATCGCTCTCATCCCTCAATTTTCTTACATGTGATACAACGGAGACTAATTAAGTTCTATGAGTAACACCATCAGGTTGGGATCAAGAATCAGCAGAACGTTGTGAACTTCATGAATTTATATGATCAAGAGGGATGCAAAAATGTAACCACACACATATATTCAACAATGATTCTGACAGAAACAATCACGGCTATGTAAAAACCCAGAGTATGAAGTAAAAACAATCTCCAACTTTACCAATCCTTGGTGATTCTTCACTCCAGAAACTGATACTGACAGAACGTTTCAGCACCTTTATCCTCTGTTCATCTTCATGCCAACACTCGCTGATCGCGCTTGATCATTAAAAGCCATTCAACAATACCAGAGAGACAACACCCCAACAACAAAATATAACCATGAAGATCGCCAAATACCGCTGTGATTGTGAATGTTCGGCCATGAATCGCGATCAATTAGGGCACTCCCGGGCAAAATGTCCTTCTCCTCCACATTTGTAGCATCCATCGCCACCGCCTCCAGCCCCACGTCCGTATGCCCTACCTCCAACGCGACGGCCGCGACCACGCCCAACACCGCCCCCGCCGCCGCCGATTTCCTGACAGTCCCTCGCTAAATGACCAATTCTTCCACAAGTATAACACTCGCCTCCGCCTCCGCCACCGTAACCTCCCCTCCTGTAACCATCCCCGCCTCCTCTCCGACCATAAGATCCTCTTGGACCTCTTCCTCCAGCACGGCCACCACGGAAAACAGGGCGGAACTGTCGAATCAAGACAACATCAACGGCCTTCGGCCGGACGTCTTCACCGAAATCAAGTGAGAATTCGACCGGCTGATTCTCCGATAGCGTACGGAAGCCTTCGGATTGGATGGAAGTTTGGTGGACGAAAATATCTTCGCCACCGTCGTCCGGCGCAATAAACCCGTATCCTTTCTGTGCGCTGAACCATTTCACCGTGCCGGTGGATCTGTCGACGTCGCCGGCGGCCTCCGCCATTTACTGTAGAAGCGTCCAGAGAACAGTCTAGAAGTTTCTACGCTTTTTATGTCAATTGCCCGCGCCTGAGTCTGTACATTATCTATTTGTTTAATAATTATTCGCTTGTGGATTGGTTGAATAGGGACCACATGGGAAGGAATCTGACGGTTCAGATGTAATTGAAGTGTATCCGACGGTCTGCAGCTATTAATTCCTTATCCGTTTTTGGTTGACTAGGACGATATTATCGGCCAACCTGGCCACGGCCCATTATGTTAATTATCCATTAGTGGTTAAAATTAAATAGACTAATATTATTAGTAGATATATTTCACTTTGTTTCTTCCCCACTCATTTTTTCACAGATTCCACTATCTCCTTCATCACAGAGCTAACTGACCACCACGTCTCCATCAACTCCGACCACCACCCGCCGACTTGCCGAACGATCAATGGTCAAGGTTCCTTTCCCAACAAGTGAACCACCGTTGGATTCTTCCTTAGTCTCCGTCGGATTCTTTCTTAAAGTTTCGCGTAGATCATATTACATTGTTTTGCGGCAGCTCCGATGAGCTTCCGACGACAATTTCCGTCAATTCGTGGCAGATGCTTCTTCTTCGTTATCGTCCGTCTCGCTTTCTGCTTGCTTGAGCTACTAGTTCTGCTTCGTTCTATCCCAGCTCACCGATCTAAATGGCCTATTTTAAGCGGTATGTTTCTGACCCCTTATATTCACATCTTAATTCTTGCTTCATCCAAGAATGTTGTGCAATTTAGTTGTTGCTTCATTTTGAGTTATGTAATTCAAGTCGTGGTTAGATTATTTATGAAAATTGGTTAATTATTGAAAAATGTTGCAAAATGTTCAACTTCAAGCTTTGGATTTGCCTTAATTATGTTCTTTTTCCTTTTTAATTTATACAGATTTGGACATGTTAGGTGGTTTGTTTTATATTTATAAATTATAGACACTATTGCATTTTGTTACAAACAACTTCTAACAATTAGTAGACAGTTCCGTTATAAATTAAAATGTGCATAATTAATAAATAAATAGTATGAGCTTTACACTTTTTTATAGACATTATACATTATTGTAACTTATATGTATATTTGGTTAACTAGACAATTTTGAATATTTATTTAGACATTATAAATTTTTTTAATAGATACTATAGACTATTGTAACATATACTCATCTTTAGTTTTAATTTGGTTAATTTTGGATGTTTTGAAATGGCAGACACTATTACATTTTGTTATAGACAATTTGTTATACTTTTTTAGACAATTTCGTTATCACTGAAATGAGTAAAATAAATCAATAAACAGTATAAACTCTTATAATAGCCAATATTGCATATCACTTTAGACACTATGCAATTAATTATAAATTAACGTCAGAATGTGGAAATTAATTTCTAAAAATCTTGTTGAACACTTTGCAGCGGTGAAAACGACAGTGGTGGTGGTGGCAATGGTAGCGACGGTGGTGGCGATGGTGCAAGTGGTTGATCGGCGGCGGTTCCAGCAACGAGCGTGGTGGTTCCGACAACGATGGTGGTGATGAGAGCGATGGTGATGGCGGTGTTGGTGGTGGCGGCGGTTCCGACGACGATCGTGGTGGTTCCGACAGCGATGGTGTGGTGGCAGTGACGGTGGTGCAGGTGGCGGCGGCGGTTGACCGATGGTGGAAGCGGTGATGGTGGTGGGGCAATGGTGGTTGTGCCCCTGGTGGTTCCGGTGGCCGTGACGACGGCTTTGACGATAGTGACGGTGGCTCCGGCGGCAACGACGGTGGTCAGCGGTGAGGGAATGGTGAGAAGTGTGGGTTGGGTTGTCAAAGGGTAGTTTTGTCCATTAAAAATAGGAGAGTTAGGGGTGCGATGTTTTTATTAAGTGCAGGTCACTATGAGTTTTCTCAACTAGTGAATAAATAAAAGAATTCCGGGATTATTCTAAAATCCGACCATAGAAAGTATAGACTACCGATAAATATGGGAAAAGTGGCGTTTTTTGCATCAAATCAATGTTTAGTAAAATGGCTCTTTTTAGAATTATTTTAAAAATGGGTTCGTATTTATCACTAATATTTATATTTCGAAATCTTGTTTACCATCGGTTGTTATTTTTTCTACAGTGGATATAAATGATGTTGATGCGATTTTTTTTGTTCTTTTTTGTTCACTTGGATTGTTGATGTGGCTAATTGGATTTGAACATTTTATCATGGCCGCCGCCATCTCCTACCTCAACTTTCAACTTTTTAACCTCACTGAAATCCCACCAGAATCGGAGCTAGTACATAAAATCATTGCTCTATCACCCCCGAAGAAGTTGTCGCCGAGTGTCGTTGCCGGAACCTTCAACCATTCTCCAGATCTGGTGCCTACTTAATACAAGTTCAAAAATCCATCTCGAGATCAAACCTCCTCTCCGGCAAAGGCATCAAGATCCCAACGCTTGGCGAGAAGGATCGGTGGCGGGCGGGCTCAAGCAATGAACAACGACAACCCCACCCTAGACGACACGATCGGTTTCTGGCACAACACGTGATGGTAATCGGACCTCCTCTCCGGTAAAGCTGTCAAAATCCCAGTGCTCGATGAGAAGGATTAGTTGCGGGCGGGCTTAGGCGATGGACAACGACAACTAATTTCCTGGGAGTCATCGTAATTAGCCCTGAAGACGTCCTCCTCAGTGAGCTCATCGCTGTCGGCGATGACTCTAG
Organism: Daphne laureola; assembly: GCA_038382905.1. Lineage (NCBI taxonomy): Eukaryota > Viridiplantae > Streptophyta > Magnoliopsida > Malvales > Thymelaeaceae > Daphne > Daphne laureola. The sequence goes on from JBBYHH010308418.1 coordinate 13,433, forward strand.
AAGCAGCAGAAGAGTGGCGAATCCCAATAAGTGAGCTCGATTTGGATGAATTGGAGCTTGGGTCATTTAGATGTCGATCGAACAAGCGTCGATTTTGGGGGAGAGACTAGAGAGTCGATGAGGATTACAAAGAAGATGGAAGCATTGAAGGTTGGCGGTAAAATTTCCACGTAAGAAAATTTGTCTGTAGTAGCCACGTACACAAATTGAAGACACGTGGACTCGCCGTCACGAATATTCCAATTTATTCCATCTTTCAGTCAAACAAATGGTTACATCGGTCCGTGAAACAAGTTTGATGGCAACAAATAGGAAAATGTACAATTTTACCATCAACGTTTGGGTAAAGATACCATTTTACCACTCTTTTAGTTTGGTGGTACCAGAATATCACTGCCGTTATAGTTTGAGGTACACGTTTGCCACTGACCGTTAAAATCGCCACGCTGACACCTCGTCACGCATGACGTATCCGTTTTTTTCTGAACTGGCGAATGGGGTGCTGCTGACTGGGCGCTGACCGGGTGACTAATTTGTAAATTTATAGATATAGGGGGACTAAATTGCACTTATAAGAAATATAAGAGGCTAAATTGGCAATCTCCCACTCTCCCTCCCAACCTCGCTGCCTGAACCGCCCTGTATTCGCCGTCGTGTTCTTCCTCACCGGCTCCAACTTCATCCTCTCCATTCACAACCACTCACCACGAATTCCAACCCCCAACCTCTCTGCCACGATGAGACGAAGGTATAGAGTCATCCCTTATCACCGGAGACGTCCAAACGGAGGAGAATCGAGCAAAACCCGTTCGAATCGTTTTCCTTTTCCACCACCAAATTCTGCCGGAACAGGAACTTCCGGCCGCACCTATCAGCACTAATATCCGGATCGGTTGACGGCGCACCGGAACAGCCCAAGTCCGACGCGAAAAGTCTCCGGCAACCGGTTGTCGCCGCGTCCTCCGCCGTTAAATGCAGGTTCCAGCGCTCAACGGAGAATAAGGTATATTTCGGTAAAATTACTCCCTTACTCTTTTTCCTTCATCTTTTCTCTTTTATTTTACTTAAGCCCCTAGGTTTCATAAAATCCAACTAAGCCACTCCGTCACGGAATATTCCACCAGCTTCTCACCGTCAGTCAGTCAAATGGTAAGACGGTACCAATAAATAAAAGTGCTGATAAAATGTAACCAGAATACATATAACAGTGACAAAACGGTACCACCAAACTAAAAAAGTGGTAAACTGGTACCTTTATCCAAACGTTGATGGTAAAATGATATATTTTCCCGCAACAAATAATCACAAAACATATAAAAAAATGTAGTCATGAACCCGTTTTTAAAATAATTGCAAAAAATATCCTGTTGCGAAACGTTGATGGAAAAAAAGGTCCATGTCTCAAAAAATGTTCTCGATGCCAAATGTGTTTGCACAAAACAACAAATTTATTTAGGTGAGGAATGTTATCAACAGACACTTTGAACATTCTCTCGAATACTTTCTCATTAAATATTTGCATGTATATAGATCTACAAGACTGATTATATGGAGATTTTAAATAGGGGAATGTTCAAAAAAGTGTCTAAAGTGAGTAACTGATTGTCTGTAGCACTCTTCATTGGATAAAGAAGTATGCTAGTCTTATTTTCTTTTATTACCTCTTTTTTTTTTTTTGATAAAGATTTTCTCTTATTACCTAAAGTATGGTGATTAGATATTTAAATCTTTGAATTCCAGTCTGGTTTAATAAAGTCCTTAAATTATGGATCGTCCAGCAATTTTTCTCTTTGATCGTTTTACTATTAGATGACATTAGGGAAAAATACCTGGTTCCTAATGTTTTTTCAACCTTACTTAATTACTCAGTAATATACAAATCTAAAGGATTGGTCATTTGGTCCGACGCCTGCCGTTGGGCATTGTGATCTCCAATCAATCATTTGGGATTTAGAACATTGATATTTAGAAGTGAATTATTTCATTTTTCATTTCATGTTTTTTACCAGCGAATCATCCTAAAATTTATTTCAATTTTTTTTAGATCTCTGGTGATTTGTTGAGGTATGAGTGGTGAAAAATTCCAAAATTCACCCCATCAAAATTCATCTTCTCCGGCGAAACAAAAGTCTTCCATTCTTTGAACTTGCTCCCAAAAAGCCTTCACTATGATCTGAGCTCCGTCTGACGCCGCCTCGCACAACCGATTAAAATGATGGTTTGTTGGCCGCTCCGCCATGTCGCCAGTTCTGGATTTTGCGTCGCCGGTGTTGCGCTGCGTCTAAATTTCTCTAGATCAAATCTTCGACGATGCCTTTCCGCCATGCTGTTTCTTCTGGTCAGATCAAATCTTCGCCTCGCACACCGACCGACGTAACACCCCAGATCCACCGGATATCCTGATCTCTTAACAGAGATCTACAAAGAACCGCGCCATCGACAGAGCTATCTATCCAACAAAACGAAAATCATCGCCTCCAAATCCATTCACCAGCTTCGGATCTCTTCTTGCTCTGCTCGTCGGATTTTCACCCCAAACTCAAATCTTAATTTTCACGGAGTCTCAAACTTGTGCTACCAAACACACGATGAAATCAAAGAAAAAAATCACTCCTCATAAACATACAAATCAGGTGATTTATACTCACTCCCCTTTATTTTTAACTTTGAAGCCCCTTATTATATGGAGCATATATAAAAGAAAGAGAAAATATCTCAATTTGTCATTAATGTTTGGATTTTGAATCTAAAATATCACTACTTTTTAAAAAAGACCCAGATAGCCATTGTTTCATGTCTGATGGTTATTGTTATGATAGGGGAAGATTTTAAATTTTTATTATGATAAAATGCTGGGAATATCTTAATAAAAAAAATAAAATGCTGGGAATATTGTTTTGAGTCCACCGCTGCTTCTTCTTCTTCGGAAAATCTGCCGTGAAGAGATCCGGACGTCATGGTGAAAATCATGGACTCCGGCACACTTCAAGGTGAGCGCGAGTTCCAGAACAAACTGTTAATTCCTCTTGTATCCGAGTAGCCAGTGCAACGCGTAAATAATAATTTTTCATCTGCGCATCCAAAAAGCCGACCACCAAAAGCGAATCCACAGGCTTCTCCTCTATTCCAATGGCGAATCATTGCTTGTTTCCAATTTAATCTCTCAGTCGGACCCAAATCCGAGCGGTGCCTAATGAATTCACCCCAAAGTCCACCAACTTTATCTCCGGTCGGCCAAAAAGACAATGTCGGCAGCAGGGAGGGTCTTCTTCTCGGCCACTTCGAGGTGGGGAAACTTTTGGGTCACGAATTGAAGATTGATGATTCGGTGGAGGAGGCCAAACTTCAATTTTTCACCGGTTCCCAGATCGCACAAATTGTCTAATCGAATCCGTTGGTGCTGTCGTTTTATCCTCGCCGCTTGTTGCTCAAGCTTCAATTTTTCACTCGTGCCCAGATCACTTGTTGGCTATAGCGACGCCGATTGAAGATTCGGTGGAGGAGGCCGATGATTTTTTTTTCCTTTTTGATTTACCAGGTCACCACATCTCAGGAGGACATGTCATCCTCAGTAAGCATAATCAGTAGACAAAATCGCCATGGTGGATAAAATAGACGGCAATGGCGATATGGGTCCAACGTTTATAATGGTAGTGATAATTTGTTTTTTTTTTAAAAAAAAATAGTGGTATTTTGGGTCTAAAATCCAAACATTGATGGCAAATCGAGACATTTTCCCTAAAAGAAACTAGTTTCAGAATCTACAAACATTAGCCTTTTCAACTGGATATATAAAAGTAAACATTATATGTCAAACTATTAGGTAGAGAATAATCAGAACTTAAATGCTAACAATGTCAGATACATGAATTACACAGGCCTCCAGACATTTGATTTGGTTTAAGGATACATAATAAGTTAGAAGGAGGCAAATATGAAGTTATTTGGTTTTACTGAGGGATCTTATTGAGCTTACAGTAGCAATAATCAGAGAAGTTCTTAGTCTTGTACTTAGCCGGATTTTCTTTGCTGACCATCGTCGGATGTGGCCCGATCTCTAAATCCGGCGGTGGCTCTAGAAACACCGGCCACGATATTCTAACCTTCTCCTTGTTAACCGTTGACCGGTGGATTACCGCTCTGTACATCCCATTGCTGAAAATCTGCGTTACATTATGAATTAAGGAAAAAGCTCAGCAGATCTTATAACGTACCAATTATTACTGAGGGACTGATATGTATCAACATGTAAAGTTTAGCATCTTGACTGGATTTAAGCCAATAATAGTTTACCATGAAACTGATGAATATACATTTAAAAGCAATTAAATGTCAAGTCAAATAAACGAATTAATAAAAGGATTAATGCACAATTTAAGCGCAATGTAGCTAACGCAATTTATTATATATTTTTTTAACGGATGCTATCGCAATCTCATTAAACAGTTGGGAATTGTATATGATTTTATGGTTTGTCTTTAAGTCAATGACTTAAATATCTTACTAGGTACAAGTACAACATCTGTTTTAAAAAAGATTAAAGAATATTCAATAAAAAAAAAAAAAGATTCAAGAATATTCTTTTTTGAGTTATCGTTCAATACTTTTACATTATTAATCTTAATCTTCATTCTCTTACACTTTTGTTTCACTATTAACATTTATGATTTTATTTCTTTAACATTTTGTTATACATAATAAAATATAGATTAACTCGTATAGTTTCTAAATAAATATTTTATCTGAACTTGCTAATGAATTTTTTCGAAATAATAATTTGAATCTGGCAAAGCATAAAAAAAGAAACAAATCAATTTTTTAAAGACAAAAAAAGTATAATAACAGTTTTACTTTATTTCTTTCAATGCTTAAATACTATCCTGAAGTATGATAAAATGGGTAAATAAGGGCATAAACAAAAAAACGATGCAGATAAGGGTATGAACTATAAAAAACGATGCAGGTAAGGGCATGAGCTTCGGAAAAACGGTGCAAATAAAGGTCTGAATGAGACCCTCATCTGCATCGTTTTTTATAGTTCATGCCCTTATTTGCATCTTTTTTTATTCATGTCCTTATTTACCTACTTTATCATAATTCAGGATAGTGATGGATATTTAAACCTACTTTCAAATGTTTAAGGTTCATTAATCTTCATACTCAGTCAAATGCTTAATTGCGTTTTGGGACAATGTTACCTCGAGTTGGTCACCGATGTGGACAACAATGGCGTTGGGGACATAGACAACGTCCCACCACTTGCCATCCCGCTGAGCCTGGAGGCCCTGAACATCGTTGGGGACAAGGAGTGTGAGGGCGGACATGTCTGTGTGGGTGGGCACACCGAGCGCAAGGTCCGGCCGTGGACACCTCGGGTAGTAATTGATCTTCATGAGATAAACCAAGTTGTCGCCGCCCATCGCCGCCTTCAACTCATCCTCTTCTAGCTTCAGTCCTTTGGACATGTACTTAAACAACTTGTTCACCACCCCGTGCAAGTGCTTCGTGTATTCTTCGTTCGCATTCCTAATATCAAATTGCAAGAAATGTTTGATTCTAATTTTTTTGAGAATCTTACTAAGATAAGCATTTAAAATTTAGATTAAAAGCTATTGTGTCTTATTCTTTTGTATTCCAATTCTTCGAGTTCCTTTTCTCCTTTCTTTGATTGTTTTGCACAATTCAACCCCATCTTGGTTCGCATGATCAATGAATATCAAGAAGGTGATGTAATTGTTATTGATAAATAAAATCAAATTTTCATTTGTATACGGTTTTTTAAAATTTATACTACCTTAATCCCTGAAAAATTAATGCGTTTCGTATATATTATTTAATCTATAATTTTATTTCTTTAATATTTTAATATTCTCTCTATTTTTTATTAGTTGTATTTTTTTTATTTTTAAAATTATATTTAACTCAAATTTTCATAAAGAAAAATCTATTAAAATATTTTAAAAAATATATATTTCGAAACTTTAGGAATTCTTCTATATATACATAATTTTTAAAGAATTTTCTAAGAATTTATTTTTTATAAAAATTTAAGTTAAAGATAATATTAAAAGTCAAAGAAATGTAACTAATAAGAGACAGAATGAGTATATAAAGTCGAATAGTATTTTAAATATTATTATCAATGTGTATAGTTTGAACATATTTTTCTGATTTTTTTTAAATAAATCTGTTTAAAAATAATTTGACACCAATTTTCTTAGGAACAAATGGGTTAATATAAAGCATAAAGAATTTAAGGTTTATGACCTGTAATCTGGAGGATTTTGGGTCCAAAATTTGTAGTTAATGAGAGAAGGAGGCCAAAGTCGATGAAAGAGATGATCAACCCAAGCTTTTTTCCCTTCCAATTCCTTCTGGAGTTTCGTTCCGTAGCCTTCGATGCTTTTCGAATCCGGCGGCTTCGCGTATCTCTCTTTCTCCTCCGCCGGGAGCTCGAAGAACTGCCGGCCGACCTTCTGGAGATTCGAGATGGCGTCGCCGGGAATGCCGTGGTTGACGATCTGAAACATCCCCCAGTCGCGGCTCGCGTCCACGATCTGCCGGAGGATCTTGTCCCCGTCGGCGCCGCTCAGGTCGATGATCGGGACCGACAGGGTTTCGCCGTGGACGGTTGTGATCGCCGGCTGCTCCGTCTCTGAACGGACGAATTCCGGCGGAATTGTGTCCGCCGATTTGGTCGCGATGTCCTGGACTCTCAACTTCTCCGCCATGGATGATTTTCCGTTTCTATGAATATATTTTTTCTTCAGTTTTCCTTTTCTGAGTTCATCAGTTTTTTCTAGCTTTGTGTCAACATTTTGTGTTGTTTGGAAATGAAAATCCGTCGGTGCATTTCGTGGTTTTGGTTTTGTAGAGTTTGTTATACTTCATATCCTATTTCCGGATTTTATTTGTTTTTTTTGTATAGAATTAGAGATTATAGGTCGACGTTAAAAAGAGTCTAATTGTGGCATGCCGTTAGGTTCATGTTGTCGTCATGTTTGCTAAGAGAAGTGGACAAATGTTACTTATCAATTAGTGGAAAAAATCTCTAACTGTTTAATAGTCAAAGTGCTCTCATATATATTCTATTCTTTCTTCAGCTCAACCATTTTGTTACTCCATTTATTTCTCTTCTTCTTTGTTTTCTATGTGCTCTTCTCCTCCGATCCTCAACTTTCGTTTTCGGGTGAGCTGCTCAATTTGACCTGTAAGTTCGATTTCATCTTCTCTTCTTATTTTATTTTCATTTTTTCTCTCGTCTTTCGATTTCATCTTTGGATTTTTCTTCTTCGATTACTGTACATTTTTCGCTCTACTGTAGATCGG
>JBBYHH010308528.1:0-12472 GCA_038382905.1 Daphne laureola
CCCTTAATTTTCATTCATCAACCTCCAAGAACCCTAGATTCTAATTCTTCCAATTCATGATGTATGGATGGTTCAAAGCTCATTTCTAGCTCAAATTCATCATTAGAACATACTAAACTCTTCAATTTGCCAAGGATTGGAAGAATTTTCCTCAGCCATGAACAGTAGCAAAAACGCCCTAATTCTAGATTTCATCGATTTTGATGTTGTTGGAGCTCGATTCTTGTTGCAATGTTATTTCTACAATGTTTCCCACATGATTTCACTTCCACCTTGAGCTTGGAGGGTTAGAATTGGAGGTTTAGGTTGAGAGGATTTCATTTTAGATAGAGAGAAGAGAGAAGAAAGGATGAAGAAGAATGAAGAAGTTGGTCACATTTTGCTTCTTTAAGATTTCTGGAACCTCGGCGTGATCCCGACGTGATCACGGCGTGATCCATCACGCTGTGGACTCTTCAATTCATCAGCTACCTCATTTTTCACTCCCAGGCATGATGATCACTCCTTGATCATGCCAGGAGCCTCCAAAATCACTAGTTGGCCATTTTCCTCCTTCCTGGCGCTATACATCACGCTTCCATCACGCCAGGAGCACCAAAATTGCCCTTCCTTCCGTTCTTGCTCCCGTGGTGCTCCGGGATGGTTCCTACCCCGTTCTGTGGGGAAAATATACCTTAAAACCTCCCGAAACATGACATTCCATGCAGTTAAACCTTAACTTAACTTCCTACATAAAGTTCATCATTCTTTGTACCTTAACCGTGAGAACCGAGTTCCGGTACCGTAAAGTCACCATCCTAACTTGGTGGTTGTAACAATGTTCTTACCTAGTCAATATTTGCATGTTGTAGATTTACCATGACCCAAAACACAAACACTTTATCCCTGGGAACTGTCCTAGAAAACGAGAAGATCAATGAAGCGAACTTTATCTCTTGGTTTCGTAATCTTTGGATTATCTTAATGTAAGAGAGAAAGGGATACATGCTTGAGTGACCTCTTCCTGAAAAGCCATTGTCTAATGCGTCTCGAGCTGAATGAGATGCTTATCAGAAGTATCTCATTGACGCAAATGATGTCAAGTGCTTCATGCTCATAACTATTGAACAAATGCTGCAAAAGCAGGATGAATCCATGAGGGTGTTTCATATGATCGAACACCTAAAGTAATTTTTCAGAAAGTTGGCTCGACATGAAAGGTACAAGACATCGAGAGCGTTGTTTAACTGCAAGCTAGAAGATGGTCCACCGGTAGTTCCTCATATGCTTAAGATGATTTCGCACATACAAGAACTGTAGAAACTGGAAGCACCTTTGCCAGCGGACTTAGCCACTAATCTAATCTTGCAATCTCTCCCGGAGAGTTATGCGTAGTTAGTAATGAACTACAATATGAATGATCTGAACAAGACCTTTTCTGAACTGCACAACATGTTGAGAACATCTGAGCAAAACATTAAGAAGGAAAATACAATCCTAGTTGTTCAGAACAACTACAAGAAGGGTAAGGGTAAGAAGAACAAGGGTAAAAAGACCCCAACACTTAAACCGGCTGGGAATGCAGGAAAGAAGAAGAAGAAAGTGCAGGAGTGCTTCCATTGTGGGAAACCAAGGCATTGGAAGCGCAACTGCCAATTGTGGCTGGATGAGAATAAGAAGGGAGGAGACGCCTCCACTTCAGGTATTCTTGTAATAGATGCTAATATGTCTACTCCTACATTATGGGTATTGGATACTGGATGTGTATCTCACATTTTTTCAAATGTGTAGGTACTGCGGGGAAGTAGACCGTTAGCGAAGGGAGAAATCGATCTCAGAGTCAGAAACAGAGCAAGGGTTGTTGTTGTTTCCATGATATCTTGTTTTATTTCTTTACCTTCTAGACTTACTTTAGAACTAGAACATGTTTATTATGTTCCTGCTATTTACAAAAAAATGATTTTTGTTTCTTGTTTGGACAAGAAAGGATATTCATTTAAAATAAAGGACAATGGTTTTTTGGTTTATTTGAATGAATTGTTTTATTTTAGTGCACACATGAGCAACGCCTTATATGTTCTAGTATGTCCTAGATCTAGAAACTCCAATCTATAACCTCCACAATAAAAAGATCAAGTAAAATGACTCAAATGATACATACCTATGGCATTGTCATTTACGCCATATAAATGAGAAACGCATTTCCAAGTTACACGTAAGTGGACTCTTGGACTCTTTTGACCTGGGATCAATGGAGACATGTTAATCATGTTTACTTGAAAAAATGACTAGAGCGCGATTCACTAGACACAATGAAAGAGCCACCGAAGTACTTGAGCTCATACACAACGATTTGTGTGGACCCATGAGTACACAAGTCAGAAGAGGGTATCGATACTTCATAGCATTCACTAATGATTTTAGTAGATATGGGTATGTGTACCTTATGGTACACAAATCTGAATCTTTTGAAAAGTTTAAAGAATTTCATAATGAAGTACAAAACCAACTTGGGATAAATATCAAGAAACTTCGATCGGATAGAGGTGTTGAGTATTTATCTCAAGATTTCCTTGACCGTCTCAAGGAATGTGGCATAGTGTCACAACTCACTCCACGCGGAACACCGTAGTTAAATGGTGTGTCTGAAAGGAGAAATCGAACCTTATTGGACATGATTCGATCAATGATGAGTCATACTGATCTACCATTGTTCTTTTGGGGCTACGCTCTTGAAACAATAACATTCCTACTAAATTGGATTCCATCCAAAACCATTCAGATGACAGCATATGAGGTAAGGTATGAAGTGTGACTCAAAAAAATGATATTCACAAATGTCACACTCACGACATTCTTTGCAACTTATATGTTGGCATGTAGGTGTAAAACTGTAGAACATGCAAATTACCATGGATGTGATTGCACACTAAGCATGTGTTGTGAATGTAAGAGATTCTTAGAAATGAGCAATATGCAAATGGAGAATTGAATTAAGATGTCATGTTCACATTTTAGCATGTCATGATGCATTCATTAAAAAAATGTCAGAATGGCATCACACTGATCATATCAACAATTTATGTACAAATGTGATGTATAACATGCTCATGATATGACATACAAGGCATGAAACTTAATTTTTTGCATTTTCTCAAATCAATTAAAGTGCATACTCTCTTTTTCTCAATTAGACTCACAAGTCATGGAAAAAGTTTAATCATAGCATGCTTAGATTCAAACATCATTACACATTCAACATATATGCTTAAGAGAAGAGACAAAGTGATCAAGGCTATTTTTTAACTTCTAATGACAGAATGAAGCTCAAGTAGATGTTCATACCTTTTAATCTTCCTAAAATGAACTAGAAGTGAGTTTGTACCTTGTCCTCCATGTGTGATGATGTTTAGTGTTTATGCATTACCATTATAGAGAAAATGTTGGAGAATTGACCTTGCTTGCACCTCGAGGAAGTTGGTGCATTTCGTTCTTCAACTCTTCTTGATTTTAGTATCTCCCTTCATTTATGTTCTTCCAAATGGTTGTCTATGATATTGAAATTGGCTCATTTGAACTAATTGGGCTTTATTAGACCAAAACTTTAAAATAACCTAGACAATTACTTAAATATTTAAATGTTAGGGTGCCTCTCACAAGTGCCACATTTTTCTCTCTTGGCTAGGCCTTAGTGATGAGATCAAGTAGGATCAACAGAGAGGGGCTCAGAGCCCTGAGTAGTAAGAAATGGTGCGGGTGGTCGCTTGAGTCTCCATTTCTTGTCATTCACCTTCCAGACAAAGATAAACGGGATGCCTTCGAGCTTCTCGCATAACTGCCTTATGTCCATTATCCTTTTAACTTTTCCCTTCCTCTTTATAGGGGAGGTGGTACTCAGTTCTTGAATCGGGCTCTCAAAAGCCGTGTGAACCTGAAGAGGTTGTGTGGGATCTTTCTCCCTTTTCAAGTGTTCTCCGGGGGTCTCGTTAACGAGGGGTTCATCCTCCATTGCATCGGTGAGGGGCTGGAGTGTCCGCGCCTCCTCACCTATCGATGTGTTGAGAGGCCCCTGGGGTTCTTCCTTCTCACCCTCCATCATCTCATTGGTATTATTCCATTCAAAATCTTCCCTCTCATGTAGATTCATCTCTTTTAGATGCTCTCATTCCTTGATCTCTCTATCCAACTTCTCATTCCATTCTTTCTCTTTCCTTACCCACATCTCATATTCATCGAGGTTGAAACACTCAACTAATTCTTCATTGGAGACATTCATAGTGTCCTCGAGCTTGAATTTAATTTTTTCATCGACTACCTTGAGTGTCAAGCATCCCTTCTTGACATCAATCATTTCCTTTCCAGTGGCGAGAAAAGGTCTCCGGAATATGATCGACATCCTTGTATCTTCATCCATGTCAAGTATGACAAAATCTACTGGGAAGTAAAACTTGTCGACTTTTACTATAATATCCTCAATTATACCTTTTAGATAGGCAAATGTTCTGTCGGCCAACTGTAGACAAATAGATGTGAGCTTAACCTCTCCCAAGCCTAACTTCTGACATACGGACCAAGGCATGAGATTTATGCTTGCTCCTAAATTGCATAATGCATTGTCGCAGTGGAAGGGTCCGATGTCACAAGGTATGGTAAAGCTACCTGGATCTTTGAGTTTGGTTGGGAGTTTCTTTTGTATGACTGCGCTTGTCTCTTCCTTCATGACAATTAATTCATTGTCCATAAATCTACTCTTCTTGGTTAATAGATCCTTTAATAATTTCGCATACTTAGGCATTTCCCTAATAGCCTCTAGAAAGAGTAGGTTGATTTCGAATTTCTTGAATACCTCTAGAAATTTACTAAAGTATTCTTCATCATACTTCCTTTGGAGTCTTTGTGGGTAAAGTAGTTGAGTCATGACTTCAGATAGAATTAGGACTTGTTTTTCACTGCTTCGGGCTTCGAAAATTGTTTCGGAGCCAATTTTTACTGTAGGCCCCTTGTTGTCTACCACATCCGTCTCCTCTTCTTATTTCTTCTTTTCATTTTCCTTCTCAACTAAAGGTTTCCCACTTTGTAGGGTTACCGCATGGCATAACCTGCAATGCTCTTGGGTAATCGGCTCAGTGTCTGATGGGAACTTTCCCTTGTTGAGAGTTTTGAGAGAGCTTGCAAGTTGAGCAATTTGGGTCTCCCAATTGTGGATGGAGGCTCGCATGTTGGCCATCTTGCTATCCATTCTCTTATGAACATCCATCAAATTTTTCTCATTTGCGGTATTAGCTTTGTTGAGGTTCTCCATCAATTGTTCAAACATGCCATTTACCTTTTCCATTGGGTCACTTTCTGATGATTGACCTTATTATTGTCCCGTGTTTTGTGGGGCTGAATTTCCATAGATTGGGTTTGGATAGGGTAGAGGTTTGTTGTAAAATCCTCCGCCCTATTGGTATTGACCTCTGTTTGCTGGATATTGCACGAAGTTGCATTCCTTGCTGTTCTCCTCAAAACAATCAACTGCTAATACTTGCTTTTGGTTTTATTGGTTCACTTGGTTCTTCATGATTTTTGAAACCATGGAAGTGAGGGCTTCCATTTGTGCCTGAAGCGATGTCTCGGCGTCTACCTCATATAGGCCACGCCTGATACGACCTGCTCCTCTTCGTTCATCGGTTGTACGATGTTCTTTCGAGACTTCCAATAACTCTAGTAAATCCAAAGCTTCTTCTGGTTCCTTCTGCATGAACCATCCTCCAACTGAAGCATCCAAATGCCTATTGGTCCTCTTAGATAGTCATTTGTAAAATAATCAAACTTGGTTTTCGCGATCGACTCCTGCTTGAGGCATCTCTTGATTAATTCCTTTAATCTTGCCCATAAGTGTGCTAACGTCTCATCTGGATCTTCCTTATAATGTAAGATCTGATTCTTAAGCTCAAACGCCTTCTGCGGAGGGAAGTACTTCTTAATAAAAGCATGACGTAGATCCACCCAAGAAGCTATCTTCTCGGGATCCAAAGTATTGTACCATCATTTTGCTCATTTTTCAAGTGAGAACGGGAATAGCCTCATCTGTTTTGCTTTCTCTGAGACTCCTCTCAATTCTATAGTATTGCAGATGATGGAAAATTGATCCAAGTGCTCGTTTGGATCTTCATTTGCAAGCCCGTGGAAGCAATGTCTCTCCATGTATGTAAGCACATGATCAAGAATTGTGAAGTCATGCTCCACCGGTATAGGATGGATCAATCTCTCATCCTCCTCACCAAACTTGAGGGCGAACATGTCTGACAGTGTTGGTCCTCTTCTTCGCTCGCCTTGGTGTCCGATTTGAGCTTGATTGCCTCTGATTAGGACGCCATTTGGCTGCGGTCTATTGACATTAGCATCATCTCCATTTATCAAGATTTTCTCAGTATTTATGTTGGGAGCGTCATTTCCATCATTTTGTGGTATCTCACCATTCAGCACCTGTCCAAGACATTCTGGACCGTTGTTTCCATTGCCATTCCTTCGTTGGTTTCCTCTGTTGTTATCATTGATTGGAGGTACTAGGTTGGCCATCCTGACTTGTTATATGATCCTCCTCAAAGTTCGATTGATTTATGGGTCGTGAGGTATAATTGGCAAAATTGGCCTCCTTCTCATAAAAGGGGTGTCTCCACGCAAAACTAAAAAATCACCAAAAACTCTTCTCGGTAACGGTGCCAAAATTTGATCCGCGTTTGTCAAATTTAATATTTATAAGTTCCTCGCTGTGATGCACAATCTAATCTATCCCAGTCTAGTGGCTCAATAGTTAGGGTCGAACCCAAGAGAGAGTGTAGGTGAATTTGTAAGTTCCAATTGAAACTACTTACCGATATGAGAAAGTTCGTGTGATGACTACCAACCGATATGGAAATGGTTTGAATGATTGAAATAGTGATGATGAGTTGAGTAACTTGCAGCAGAGCAAAAATGTAAAGGGTTTTGAAAATGAGATTCAATCAGTTGTAAAAGTTCTTCTAGGGTAGCTTAGCCTAATTTCGGGGATTGCCTATGCTTAGCATGTCACAATTAAATGTATGCACAAATTTCGGTCCGGTTTCCTCTTAGAAAACTGTCCACCCTCTCACTAGGAATCCCACTCCTAGGCACTCTCATCCTCTAATAATGAATCCCTTGAGGTAATAATAACAAGCAACAACTACTAACGGATCAAATAAGGTTCTTTCAAACTCTTACAAGTTCCACCAATTGATTCTCCCAAATCTAATCCACCGAACATTCTCTTGAATATTCCGATAAATTACCAGATCACATGTAATCCTAGAGCTAGCATACTACAAACATGATACATGATGGAACAAGTTCAGAGATTCAATATCTAATCAAACAAGCATATTAAGCATAGTTAACCCCCTAGGCAAGATAACCCTGGAAGATCATAAGCTACTACTCACTAATAGGCATGCTAAACAAAGAGATTAATATGCAAATAAAAGAAAACATATTCATAAATATAAAGATAGGTTTAGAGATCATTCTTTGATGCTTGATCATGAAGAAATGTCATGAGCTCTCATTGAAGAGCCCTTTAATCCTCCAAACTAGGCTCTAAATTTGTAGCTAAAAATCTCCTTTTAATAATCTGACCCTAAAACCTATATATAGTGGTTTCCAAATATCCTAAATGACCCTAAACAATTTGTTCATGTTAGGTTACTAAGAAAGGGTCAAAATGGTCTTAACATAAGCCCCTGATCCATATAAGAATGTCTAACCGTCAGGCGATAGAAGATTTGAGTCGCAAGTTTTAGGCGCCAAAATGGCACCTCAAACTTACTCCATGCCTCGAGGAGGAGCCCATCTGGCACCTAGTAGAGTCGCCTGCACCTTGCGCCTGGGTCTTCACATGGCGCCATATTTGGTGTCTTGGCTATTGGGTGGCATCAAACCATCGCCTTGAACTGACGCCAAGGCTTCTATGTGGCACCACTTTGAGGCACCAAACCAGCGCCTTGAAGTGGTGCCATCTATCATCTAATTTGGCTCTCTAACTTTTCAAAATGAGCAATTTGGCCCTCTCAATTCTTCTCTTGGACTCCAATTCTTCAATATAGCTCGGGATGATTCTCGATGCTCTGCACTTTGCTAAATTCCATCCCAAACCTCCAATTTATGCTCTTTTGAGTGCAATTTCACCTCAAATATGTGTATCCTGCAAAAGATAGGCAAAATAGATCAAATGCACTAACATCATGATAAAATAGGCATAAATGATGAGAATTGTTTCTTAAACACCCTGTAAATGTGTGCGTGTTTGTACACTCATCACTTAATGAGTCCTAGTAGTTGCCCATCATGTCTAGTAGTATTCTAGTACTTAGGTTACCATATATATACACTTTTAGGATAAGTTTTAGGTATCTTTTTCTGGACATACGAATTTGGGCAACAGGTTTTACCATTTTCAAGACCATTAATGGGGCTTTGTGCCTCATCATCTATCTTTGGAGTTTGATGGTGGATTCTCATGAAGATTGTTGAGCAGCATCTTAATAGAGTTTCTTCTATCCTTTATTTTCCATTTCTATCCATGATTTATCCTTTTACTTTGCTGATTTTGTGCTCTAGTATGTTGAGTTGTGAGTAGTCAATCTATCTCATAAGGTTTGTTTGCTAGGAGTGATTCTATGTATTTCCATGTATGTGTAACATCTGATTTTGACCCTTGATCTTCATTGTTATGAGTATTGTTTGCATAGAGAGATTTATGTAAATCACTCTGCTAAGTGTTCGATGAAATTATCGAGAGAAATTAATTGAATACTACTTTAAAAATGATTAATTGATTAATTGTCAAGATGTTAGGATGGCTTTTAAAGGTTAATTGGTGAGTGATTAGAGACTGTTGAGCCTAGGAGTATGGATTAAGTCACGAGAATGATTAATTGAACCTTCTAGAGGGATTGTAGTAGTTGCCTAGAGACAGGAATAAATATTCCCACCTAAGACACCTCGGATTACATGGGAATAATAGACAAACTTCTCTATAGCAAATGAACCCCAGGAGATGTTTTCTTTATTGAGTCATCATCATCTTAGTCGTTGGTTTTTAGTTAAGTCATTATTAGTGTTCATTAATTGTTGTCCATTTTGGATTCCTTATTAAAGCATCTTTCCAACTATGAAAATCATCATCCTTGTTGTTTGTGTTGTTCTTCATCTTGCATTAGCAACTTTGTACACATTTGCTTCACACACTTTCCCTTGGGTTTAATACCCCTACTTATTAGCCACGTACTACGCGTGATCCTTGTGCTTGGGGTTATAAAAGGGGTTTTATAAATTTAAAACTTGATCAAAAAGTGAGCGAAAAGATACACCTTGCACACCCAACACATCCCGAGCTAAATTGGAGAGTTGGACATCAAAGGAAGAGATTAGAGGTCCGAATTGCCCAATTGAAGAAGTTAGACTTCAAGGCTACAATTTGGCACCTTAATGTGGCGCCACTTACAAGCCCACGCACAAGAACCAGTAGAAGAAAGGCGTAGCTAGGTGCTGGTCTGGAGCCAACCAGGCGCCACCTAAGGCGCATCAAGGCCCAAGAATAAGGCGCGCCTTAAGCCTTCATTGAGGGGGAGGTGCTAGTTTAAGGCGCTGGTTTGGCGCCAACAACTAGCACCTTAAGCCTTATCTCTCCTTTCAATTAGATGTCATTTTCTCGGTAGTACTTTTTGTAATTGAATTAAAGGCCACTATTAGGACCATTTTACCCTTTAATTAGTTTCCTATGATGACCAAAGTGTCTAGGGTCATTTAGGACTTTAGTTAGTAGTATATATAGTCATTTAGGGTAAGTTTAGATCAGATTTTGGTGGAGCTACGAATTTTTGCAGATTTGGAGTATTTTGAGTATTGGAGCCTCTTTTATGTCAAGATCTTGAGTTTCTTCATGATCAAGCATCTTAGAGTGATCTCTATCCATATCTCTTTATCTATTATCATGTTTTATCCTCTATGCATGCTGATTTCCATGATTAGTATGCCCATTAGTGAGTAGTTATTTATGATCTCCTAGGGTTTGCTTGCCTTAGGGGGTAAACTATGTTTAGCTTGAGTTATATGATTAGATATTGAATCTTTGTGCTTGTCCCATCATTTATCATGTATGTGGAGTATTAGTCATACATTGACATGCTTTTAGGTATTTGATGGAACGCACGAGAGACCTTCCATTGAATTAAACTTAGGATATTTAATTGGTGGATCATCTATGAGTTTGAGAGAACCTTAGTTGATTCATTAGTAGCTATTGCTTACCCTGTATACCTCAAGGGATTCGTTGTTACAGCATGAGAGTGCCTAATAGCAGGTTTCGTACTGAGAGGGAGGATGATGTTCCGAGAGGAAACCAGACCGATTATCGTGCATACATCTAATTATGGATTGCTAAACATGGAAAAACCCCTTATATAGGCTAATGCTACCCTAAGAGAGCTTTTAGAATTGTTAAATCTAAATTTTCACCAAATTTACATTTTTTTTGTTAACTTACTTGGACAGTAAGTTATTGTTTTCAACACAACTTCATCACTTTTACTGTTCACCTACGAATTCTTCATCATGAAACACACCATTTTCCATATCGGTAGGTAGATTTCACATTAGAACTTAGAGAATCAACCTCACTCTCTCTTAGGTTCGACCCTCACTAATTGAGCCACCATACTATAATCGATTAAATTGTGCTTAGTAACGTTATAAATATTAAATTTCCTGCACAAACCCCATGCACACATCACCAATGATGGATTGATCTTTGGGTTTTGGAACCAACTCCTAGACATCATTTATTTTGAACTGGTTTAGCTGATCTTACATAGCCATTATCCAATTCTCATCAGCTAGAGCATCATCAATAACTTTATGCTCTATTTGAGAAAGGAAACCTTGAAAACAACATAGATTTCTCAAAGGAGATCTAGTTAATATTGCCTTTGTAACATCACCTATTATGTTTTCTCTGGGATGACTTGATCTCTATTTGAACTTCCATGTTGATGTAGGTTCCCTTTCCTTTGTTTCCTGTTATTGCTTGTTCTCACTTTTATTTGATTTGAGAGAGGTTTGTCCTTCATTACCAGCATGAAGTTCTTCTCTTTTCTCATCAACACGTTGATCAGCCTTGATATCAACGCATTGTTGTTCTATGGTTTCTTCTTTACTTGAAGTTCCTGCATCATCTAAGAAAATATCCTCCTCTTTTATTTGAGGGTTAATTTCACTGAACATGATATGCATAGATTCTTGAACTTTTAAATAGATCTTGTAGTAAACTCTACAAGCTTTATTCTTACTTATAACCAAGAAATATAGCTTCATCATTCTCGGCATAAAACTTTTCAAGATTACTCTTACTATTGTTGAGCACAAAACAGTTACAGCCGAATGTGTGGAACTAGGATATTTCTAGTTTCTTGCCTTTCCACAGCACAAAAGGCATTTTATCCAGTTGAGGTCTGATGGTGACTCTGTTGAGTATGTAACAAGTTGTGTTTTCTGCTTCTTCCTAAAAGTACTTAGGAAGCTTGTACTCGTTCAACATTATCCTCACCATCTTCCAATTGTCATGTTCTTCCTCTCAACAACCCCATTTTGTTGAGGTGTTCTCCATTGTCACTTCTGATAGCAACAATGTTTTTACCTTTGTCATTCTAAACCCTTTTCAGAAGGAATTGAATTCATTGTAGGTCTCACTTTTCTTAGCTAGAAGAATACCCAAGTATATCTGGTGTAATCATCAACTATCACCAGACAATATTTCTTTCCACCCATGCTTGTGGGATCAATGGGTCCAAAGAGATCCATATGGAGCAGTTCCAGGGCTCTTGATGTAGAGATCATGTTCATTGCCTCGAAGTTTTCCCTTGTCTGCTTTCCCTTCATGCATGCTTCACATTTTCTACCTTTGTCAAATCTCAGATTTGGAAATCCACGAACTAGGCTCTTTTTGGCCAGCTTAGAGATGGTGTGCATGCTTGCATGACCAAGCCTTTTATGCCATAGCCAACCTTCATTCTTGTTAGCAGCAATAAATCATTTGATACAGAAGGTAGATAGTTCATCAAAATAAATAGTATAGACATTACCACATCTTCTACTGTAGACCCAAGTATGGACAAGAGAGGGGTGAATTGGTCTTAAAACAAAGTTAGAACCTTTTGGCTTTGCAACCAAAACCCTCAGATCAACATGTTGATAGATCAGAGTTGAGTATTCTTACAGCAGTAACATATCAACGCATTGATGATTAGCACAAATAGGAGTGTGTAGAAGAGTGAATGACACAGAGATTTATAGAGGTTCGGTCAACTCGACCTATGTCCTCTACTCAGGGATATGATGGGCATTCCATGTTAGGGCCGGATTTCCTTAGCATTCTAGGGTATACATTTCAGCCACAAACACTATTTTGAATTAGAACTCATATTTTGCAAGATTG
>JBBYHH010308639.1:0-12471 GCA_038382905.1 Daphne laureola
AACTTTTCCTTGTGCCATTTAAATCCTCAACTTTACTCCTTCCACTTAATTTACCTCCAACTCTTCTTTTTCTTGCCAATTTAGTCCCAAATTCCTAAATTTTGCTCGAATGCTTCTCAAAGTGCAATCTTACAAAACTCTTGCGTAAAAGAATAAGAACATAGCAATTAATTGAGTTTATATGCAAAATTGAAGGTAAAATATATACAATAATATGCACTCATCAAATACCCCAAACCTAAAAAATTGCTAGTCCCTAGCAATTCTACCTACATGCAATCCAAAAGCTAAGCAACCAAATCAAACAAACTACCAATGCCCGCTCAAGTCAAATTATCATCCAGAACCACACATTTCTAAACATATGAATGATCAAATAAGTTTTAGGACTTTGTGCTCAAATCCATAAATAAAGAATCACTCCTTAAGTGTTTCACTCTATGAAGTGGGTGTGCACATGTGTATAGTGATCTTACTAAGCATCTTCAATCCATAGGCTTGCAAGAAAACCAGAACTCCTCTACTCATTCTTTCTGAAGGAAAAGATTGCATGCCTTACCAGTTGGGTGATCTTTCATTCAGGTTGTAATGAGGCTCGGCTTGATGAGGGAAGTTGTCGGTTGAAGGTTTTCTTTAGGTGGAGCTTATATGAAACATCTTGAGTTTACAAGTTATTAGGTACTAAAGGTAATCAATAACCACAAACCCATACCCAATTTGTATCTTTTATAAGCTTCACACTTTTTTCACAAAATTGCATTTTTCAACCTTCAAGACAGTTATGATATAAGCAATAATCACAAGTGCTTTTTTGGTGTTTTCATACTTTCTTATTTTTTTTTCTTTTCACAACTTAGGCACAATTTTTCTTCAAAATTGTCATTTCATCACTCACATAGCACAACAATATATAACACCCCCAAACTCAGAATTTGAACACACCACAAAATTTATACATATGCCCAAAATAAAATACTCAAGAGATTTCAGGGATGAAAATGTAATAATAGATAAAGGATATGGCTCAAAATATGGGTGAACAAAGAATTCGGCTTAAGGCTCAAAGGGGGTTATCTAATGGAAATATTGTACAAGTTGGCTATTTAGTCAGTTGGCTCATCCTAATTTTCCACCGTCTTCCCGGGTTAACACACAATATATGTATATTTGGAATGGTTCCAAGCAAGCAAGTTCTAGCTCTAATACTTAGTAAGATACTCTAATGAAGAACAATTCATGCAATAGATAGGCTCAAATTCTCACAGGTTGAATATTCATTTAAAGTTTTGATCACAATTTCCTACCACTTATATGATCATAAATATGTATATCAACGAAGGTTCCAGACTAAAACCCGACTTACTAGAGCATTAGGTATCTAAAATGCAACCTTCATACTACTATTTTTTTCAAGTTTTTAATTTTTTTAATTTTTTTATGCAATGCAAACTAAACTAAATCCGCAAAAAAAAACTCAGGCAATCATCCAACTGAAATCAACCAACAATAATCATGCAATGTAGACAATCCCCTTAAACTCAAAGTCAACCATGTCCTCATGGGAAGGGAAAGCAAAATGTGATGGAATCATAATAGTGGTCAAACTTGAGGGACAAAGTTAGGTCCCTATCATCAACTCTGAGAAGGTCTGGAGATGGTCTGACATCAGTATCGGACCAGGAGTTGCGGGTGATTGAGCTCAATTCCATGCGTATCTCTTCTAATAGTTGAGTCTGTGCGTCTAATTCCTGGCGCAGCTGGAGGCGCTCAAGTCCAGATTCTCTGTCGTGATCCTCGATAGTGCACACTAATTCTTGAATCTGTCATAATGGTTCTGAACTGCTTTGTTAATAATATGACACTCTCACCCCTGACTATCTCTATCATCAGTCTGTTAGACCTTGTTGCCTATAGTGCGGACCATACTCTGCAAATAAACAGTTTCACATTCAATTTCTCATAAGTTAAGAGCGAAGCAATTGAAAACTGCTTGAGTGTGAGATCTGTAGCATAAGTACATACAAGTTTTCAGTGTCACTCATATCAATCATCCAATAATTTTCAAAAGGGTTCTCAACCAAAGTCTACCAAAGTCCCACTTAGTAACACCACAATCATAGTTTTAAACCTCCTACTGATGATGCCTATAGTGCCATCATTTCTTTCTATCTTAAGATAAACATATGAATGCATCAAGAAAAGTGGACCAATTGATTAGGAACATATTCAACCCTCAATGTTTTGCTTCTCACCTGAACAAATGTAGCATTCCTAGGCTTTCTATTAAAGCATCTCAGAATTTCACCTAAGCACTCACAAAGATATAATGTGATTCTAGCAAGCAACCAATAATTTCCACAACAGAGTCATCAACTTGCCACCATCAAAATTGAAGTGACTCATTTTTTTTTGAAAGGAAATGAGTTGTCATTACTTCCAAAGAAAATAATACAAGCCAATGTCTATAGCAATAACGGCCAACCTATATCAAATAGAAGAAGCAGGAAACAAGAACATCCACTGAACACCTAAAACAACTAGACAACTAGGAGATGACCAATAAGCTAACATTATGAGAGAAACCACTTCCTGACTTGCCAACTCTGACAAAAGATGACAACACGGTCTTGAAAAGGCACATAAAGTCATAGCGGAGAGATAATCATCTTCAATCTAGAACGCCACATACCAATTAGGCTCCAAAGGATACCTATTCCATCTTGCCATGCGTATGCAATTAGAAATTGATTTGACAAACAAAAAACCATAGTCTACAAGAAAAATATAAAAGGCACCAACCAAGCAGCTAGCGGGAGAAAAGTTTGAAAGTGCAAAGGAAAAAATGAGCTAGCAGCAGACCAAAATAATAATACTGGAGTAGGAAAAGCTGGTCTGATACACCTCCTACTCTAGACCTCACCATTCATGATGCTGGGTGAGGCAGGAAGTCCTCCTGCCCCACTAGACTCTTTGCAAAAGCCTCGACCACAGCTTCCGAGATTCTTGGCTTCTTCATATGGTGGCCTACCCCTAAACCATCATTCTTTGCATTAACATGCCCCACGTGCTTTGTCACCCCTTTGAAACGTGCCGCTGCAGAGGCAGAAGAAGATTGTTGCACTAGGATTTCAACCAAAGCAAGTTCCCTAACCACCTCCGGTGGAGCTGGTTCCTCAACAGTCAGAACTAACTAATCCCGCAATTCAGTCCATTACCATCAATATAGTGTAAAAATATCACCAATTCAATGAAGAGAACCTTAAATAAACTGGATAAAGAGTCAATTTGAAAATGCACCTAGTTCTGCAAAAATGTCCAGCTAAATGAGGGAACGAAAAGAGTTTACCTGGCAGGAGAAAACTAGAAGAAAAGAAAAGGACGAGAGCAGCGGTGGGGCTGGATCGGCACCGCGACTAGTGTTGCTGTCAGCAATAGGTGCGGTGAAATTTGGCGAAGGATGGATGGTGGGGAGGGCTGGTGATAATGGCTGGCAGTGAAAGTGGTGAGGCAGGTGTGTGTCTCCGGTGGTGCGGTGTTGTGTCGGTGGGGAGGAGCAGTTCAAGGGAGACAAATTTTTTTTTTTTTTTGGGGGTTTTTGTTTGTCAACGATTGCAGGGACAAAAAGAATAGAGATGGGTCGCGGTTGAAGCAAACATTTTGCTCAGAATGAACTTTCTTCCAAAAACACACAACTTGGTCGCGGTCAAGGGAGTTTTTTCCGCCCACCATGAAATATTCATAGCTTTTAAATATCGCAAGTTTTCAACCGTGAAAACCAGTCTTCCCACCGTGAACTTTCTATTTCGAAACTCCTTTTTTTTTTAAACTAACCTAATCTTCCCTCACGATCTCGAGCTTTGAGCATAAGAATATTCTACAACCTGTTCCAATATTCGCACCTACAATTAATGACTCAAAATCATCAATGCAAACTAAATATAAATAAACTATAATTAACTTACTACTTATACTAATACTAAATAGCTCAGTTTAATGTCACTAGCTCGACGTCCTGCATTGGTCTTAGTGCACGGTTGGTTGTCTCAGAGACACTGTCATCACGGCTCTTATTTGCCACTTTCTTTAACTTAGGCTTCTCTTTCCAACACATGATTGGGCTTATCCTGTGAAATATTGAGCGTGGTTGCTCCTTTCTCATTTTGACCTTCCAATGAGATGTAATACCAGTATCTCTGGTTCCTGCAATTTGAACATTTTTAACAACCACATAATTTAATTCTCCAGGATCTAACTTTTTAATAAGAAATTATTTGTTCTTAGGCATGGAAACCAATGCAGGGATCTTCCTATCTTTCAAAACATGAATTATTTGACACTTTTCCTTAGCATGGTCATTCATTTTTCCCCCTCTACCTTAATCAATTCACTTTCAACTAACTTTTCATCCTGAGAACCTTTCAACAAAGAATTATCAATTGTAGGAAAAGGGAATGAGTTTACGAATTCTGCATCGACGACCTCAATCTGATGCCAAGTAGGTGGATTTTGTTTTGTCTTGGTCTTAAAGATGTTGAAGGCCACTTTATCATCACCCACTTGAAATGTGACTTCTCATGCTCTCACATTGATCAATCCATCTCTTGTAGCCAGAAAGGGTCTTCCGAGGATGATGGGAACTTCTTTATCTTCCTCTATATCTAAAACAACAAAAATCGTAGAGAAAATAGACTTGCCAACTTTCACAAGCACATCCTCTACTATACCTCATGGGTGAGAAATAGATTTATCTGCTAATTGTAAACAAATAGTAGAGGGTTTAATTTAACCAATTCCTAATCTCTTAAAAAAAGTCATTGACATCAAATTTATGCAAGTCATTGACATCAAATTTATGCTTGCACTTAAATCAGACAATGTCTTAAAACTTGAATTACCAATGGTAAATAGAATGGTAAAGCTACCTGGATCTTCATACTTTTGTAGTAATTTATTTTGTATCACTGCACTACACTCTTCCTTCAAATAAACAGTGTCAAACTCCTTAAATTTCTTTTTCTTAGAGATAATATCCTTTAAAAGTTTTGCATAATTAGGCACTTGCTTTATAGTATCAAGTAAAGGAATATTAATCTCTAATTTTCTAAACATCTGTAAAAATTTAGAGAATTGAGAGTTTACCTATCTTTTCTGTAACCTTTGAGGATATGGGATAAGAGGTACATACATTGGTAGTTCTTTGTTTTATGGAATTGATGTATCAGGAAATCTCTTCTCCTTCTCATACTCTGGCTTCTCCTCTTCTTTCTTTTATTTTTCCTTCTATTTGACTTCTGGTTGTGCTTGTTGGTTGTGAGCTTCTGGCTCTGACATCAATACCTTGCCACTTGTCAATGATATGGAATTGCACTGCTCTTTTGGAATTACCACACTATTACTTGGGAATTCTCTCTTGCTCTGCTTTTCCAAATGTGGCAGAATTTGAGATAGTTGTTGTCTTATTTCTGCATTGTATCTTTCAACCTGTTCTTTTCATTTCTCTAACTTGGTTTGTTTATCATCTTGAAAAGATGAATTTGTCTCATACTGATTCTTTCTCTCAAAAGGTGGGATGTATGGGGTCTGTATTGTCCACTTTGCACCTACTGCATGTTTCCATAATTATTTTGATCTACCCAATTCACCTATTTTGTAGCTTGATCTTCCCTATAGTGCTCAATGTTAGCAACCTGAGATGGTTGGGAAATATTATTTTCCTTCACCTGATTAGCCAGTGCTGCGATTTGTGCTTGAATTTGTGAAGTTGGTCTGCCTGAAGGACTCCCTTCCTGCTATCCATCCTCTCAGATGGCCATTGATAATTATTGGTTTTGATCTCATCAAGTAAGTTAAACCTATCTCTGAAACTCTACTCTTACTCATCAACGTACCTCCCGAAGCGGCATCTAAAAATTGCCTTGTTTGCATGGACAATCCGTTGTAAAACATCTCCACTTGTACCTATCATTTATATCCATGATGGGGGCACTTTCGCAGTAGATCTTTATACCTTTCCCATGCCTCATGCAAAGATTCAAAATTGTGCTGCTGAAAGGTACTAATCTCTGATATAATTTTAGAAACTTTTCCAGGTGGAAAGAAATTAATCAAGAATTTAGTAGCTACCTTCTGCCATGTCTCCATCATTTCTCTGATAGACAGTAACCAAGTCTTCACCTTGTCTCGCAGCGAGAATGAAAACAACATGAATCGAATTTGCTCTGGAGTTGCTCCTTGTGTCCTGCGAGTATTGCAAAGCTCTTGAAAATTTTCCAAATGCTGGTTAGGATCTTCATTAGGAGCTCTCCCAAACTAACAATTTTGGACTAAAGTGCTGAGTCCAGGAGCGATGCTAAATCTGGGTGCCACCTCAGGTCTTGCAATTCTATTATAATTATCAGTAAGTACCGGATGGAAGTGATCTATGGTAGCCTTATTTACTGGTGGTGGCGTATCTTGACCTTGCCTATCAGCTTCTCTATGCTCACACTCTGCCATACATCTAGAAAAATATGCATTTTTTACCCTTAAACGCCCCAGCTCAGTCGCTGCTTGGTCTGCCATTTTTTTCTCTTTCTTGTGCCGACGCTCTGTTTTTCTGATTTCTGGATCAAATAGTAAATTTGAACCACGAGAGGTTCTGTGCATGCACTTCCTGAAAATTTTGAAAACACAGAATATTTAAATAAATAAATAAAAACCAATCCAAACACAAAAAGATAAGAAATAAGACAAATCCCCGACAACGGCGCCAAAAATATAGTCACAACACTGCAAGTGTACGGCTGTCAACAAGTAGTAAATCCGGTGAGTACCTGGTCGAATCCACAAGGACTTGTAATTCTTTCAATTTGTGTGTGAATTAGTAAAATTAAAGAGAATGAGTGGTTGTTTTTGTGTGATAATTAATTAATAAATTAAATTGCAACTGATGAGAAAATTTGATAATTAAAGCTACTTCCTAAGATTTATGATCCACTAGACTTTCAAATTTAATACTTGAGCTTTACCTACAATTATTACTCTCAACATGTAAGTTAATTTATCAATTCTAAATGTCATCTCTCTAGGATTCACCTAGGTGATTAAAGCACAGCCAGCGCTCCACTCTAATTTTTCAAGTGATTTATCATATTCCTAAACTAGTTGCAAGCTATCGATTCACACCCAGATCTATCCTAATTACCCTGTGGTCTAGTAATACTCTCTTATATGTAAGTGAAGCATACCACAAATATTCTGTGATCAAGATAATAATGCATGAACTATCTGAGTAACGAAACATGTATCATGGAATAATAATATATAGTACTAAAACATTAAATCCTACAGTCAAGCTTCACAAAATAATCCTAGAAAGTATTAAGAAAAATAGTCATTAAACATGTTTAGAATTAATTAACAATAATAAAATAAAACTAATGAAATTCAGATGATGGTTGATGAACAAAAATATTAGTTTGATGCAAAATCTCCTCCGGTTGAGCTCTGTCTATGTCCTTTCTCCAAAAATGTCGAATGTTGGCTGCTTGAATGCGTGATTTTATGGTGCGTATAACCTAGTCCAAATTGGACTAGGTTTGGTATATTCTCCATCATTTCCTCAAAATTACATTAGTTATGCATTTTAGTCCCAAAACTTTTCCTTGTCCCATTTAAATCCTTAGCTTTACCCCTTCCACATAATTTGTCTCCAATTCTTCCTTTTCTTGCCAATTTAGCCCCAAATTCCTTAATTTTTCTTCAATACTTCTCAAAGTGGAATCCTACAAAACTCTTGTGCAAAAGAATAAGAACATAGCAATTAATTAAGTTTATATGCAAAATTGAGGGTAAAATATATACAATAGTATGCATTCATCAATCAACATCATTAGTTGGTGGTGGTAGACCAGTTCTACATCACTGATTAAGTGATACTTCCCAAGGAAGAGGAAGGATTATAGATAGCTCTATCAATACATTGGTCATAGCATTGTTGTGATACCTCATAAGTCCTGTTAGTCAGGAAACCTTGGTGCAAAGTTCTGTGTGTCAGGCAACCATTGTACAAAGTCCTGTTTGTCAGGCATTTGGGAAAGTCATGTTAGTCAGACACCTTGTTAAGTCTTGTTTGTCAGGCAGTTATGGCGTAAAGTCTTCTTTGTTAGGCAGCCTTTGTTCAAGTCCTGTTTGTTAGGCCTCAGTTCTAGTGGAAAATGTCAAGTGTGACTTGAGTAGAGGATGTAGGTCGAGTTGACCGAACCTTTATAAATCTTTGTGTCTCTCCTTCTTATATTCATTTAAGTCATGTGCATACCATCAACATGTTGATATATTGGTGCTACAAGTATACTCAACTCTGATCTATCAACATGTTGATCAGAGGATTTTGGTTGAAAAGCCAAAGATTTTAAATCTTTTTTAAGACCACTTCACCCCCCTCTTGGCTATACTTGGGTCTACACTAAGTACATCATAGATGATCATTATCTTAGAGGTGGTTTTGTTGCTTCGATTGGGTTCTTCATTAATTGGGTAGCTGTGACGAGTTACTAGATATCTCTCAGACCTTATAATTATAAATTAGATTAATAATTATTTCTAACTTAATGGGAACCTATGGGGTCACACGCATAAACAAGAGTTTAGGATGTGTGGCTCAAAAATGGAGAGAACTGGGCATTAAGTGACACTTTTAGAAAGTTGGTTACTTAAGTGTAAAAAAGGAAAACTGCAATCCTACTCTTACTAGGATTAAAAGATCATGGATGCCTATAAATAATACCATTCATACGCCTATGTGAGGGCTCATTCTAGAAACTGTTGAATCTCTGCCAGTTTCTGGACTTCATGCAATTTTCTCTCTTTCTCTGTACTCTCTTTTGCGCCATTATTGGGTAATTTCTTCTGGAGATTTTTATACTGTTAGCACGGTGTCAAAACACATTTCCACTTGCTCCATATTAGAGCTGGTGATTATCAGGATAAACTGCTTGTGCGTGGATACACAAAGAGAGCGGAGATTTCACCGCTTAATTATGATAGAAAGAACCAGTTTGAGGTAATTAATTTGAACACTTGTTTTTCCCTGTTCTACATGGATCCTTGTGAGGGTTTTTTTTACTTATGTTGTATTGTTTGAGACCCAGAATCCCTACACTCCGGCCTCGAGTTGGCCAAAATATCAAGCATTCGGTCAGTGAGGGAGTGTAGTGACTCTAACCTTCTGGTCCAACAAATGAACGGTGAGTATGAGGTAAAGAAATAGAACCTTAAGAAATATGTGGAAGCTGAAAAGAAGTTGGACCAAGAGTTCGAGCAATTATGAATCGAGAAACTCCTGAGGGCACTTAACATAGAAGTTAACTCTCTATCCAAAGCATTGAACTACGACGAAGAAAAGAAAAGCCCAAGCATCAATCAATTATCGGTCTTGAACATCACCTCTGGTTAGAGGCTACCCTATTGGAATTACTTGATCAAAGGCATACTACCAGAAGATCCTACAGAAGCCACCAGGATAGAAAGGAAGTCTGGGAAATTTGTCATTATTGGGGATAGCTTATACACCAAGGGTTTCTCATCCCCATTGCAGAAATGCATAGGAGAAGAAGATACCAAAGACATCTTAAACGAAGTACATGAAGGAACTTGTGGTTCTCACATAAGGATCGAAGCATTAGCTACGGTCCTCCAAAGGCAGGGATATTTTTTGCCTGACTTGAAGGAACAACCAAAGAAGTTGGTCAACAAATGAAGGAAGTGCGAAGAGCATGCACATTTCCAAAGTTTATCGTTCAAACTAATGAGTTTGGACGACTACCCATTGCAATTTTCTATATGGGGAATAGATCTCATTGGAGCTCTACCTATGGCGCTCGATGGCTTGAAATATTGTGTAGTTTCCATCAACTACTTCACTAAGTGGATTCAAGCCAAACCATTAGCCAGCATCACAGTAGAGAATATATAAAAAAATTTATGGGAAAATATTGTATGTAGTTTCGGGTGCCCGAATGTACTGGTCGTTGACAATGTATCTCAATTTATAGATTCTGATTTCCAAGATTTTGCTAAGGAGTTTGGGATAAAGTTACACTTCACCCCAGTGGCACATCCTCAAAGTAATGGTCAAGTAGAAGTATCAAACCAAATCATCAAAGAAGCCCTGAAGAAGAGACTTGGTAATTCGAAAGGAAACTGGCCTGGAGAACTCCTACATGTTCTTTGGAGTTACTAGACCACTCCTCGAAGGGCGACAAGGGAAACCCCATTGTCACTGGTATATGGAACTGAAGCACTAATCCTAATTGAAGTCACACATCCATATCTCCAAATGCATATCTTCAAAGAAACAGTAAACAAAAATGAACTAAGGATAGATATGGACTTTCTTGGGGGAAAAATAGAGGAAGCCAAACTCAGGAGAAAAGCTTTCCAGGAAAGAACAACTAAATCATTGAACTCAAAAGTCAGACCGAAGGATAAATCAATCGGTGATTTAGTCCTAAGACAAACTAAACTAGGATCAAGGAAACCCAAATGGGGAGCATTCAGACCAACATGGGAAGGACCTTCTGAAGTCTCAAGAAAAGAAAAGAAAAGGATTATTCAGACTCCGGGATGCCAAATGAAGAGATCTCGAAAGATCCTACTATTCAGAAGCTCTCATAAAATTCTATGTATAAGATTGTTGCTCTCGATCACATAGAAAAATGAATAAGATTGAAGAGAGGATGTAGGGTTTTACCAATCCTTTATAAAATTGAGTCTAAGACACTTAAGAAGGGAACAAATAGAATTCCTTTAATTAAAGCCCGTAGGCAAAATTACAACAGAAATGAAAGTATAATTAAGAACGATAGAATCCAGGAGTAGAGTCAGGTGGAAGATCAGAAGGGTGCCCAATAGAGAGATTAGCGGCCGAAGGCTCCATATTGTCTGAAGGCTGAGGTGAGCTCAGTTGAATCGGAGGCAGAAGAAATTCATCACCGTACCAGGAAGGGTCGACCTGATACCTTTCTTTCCCGTTCATGCTAGAAAGGTCAATCCCTAGGCTGAGCAAGGTGATCTACGTTCAGGCAAGACAAAAAACTTCAGTGAATTTGGTGACGGATTTTTTCATGATGTCCTGCATACGTTTCCGGAACCCTAAAATCTTAGAGTAGGGCACCTTCAAATCACCACTCAGCTTATCATTATCTGCCTTCATCTTGTCCATGTCAGCTTTGGTATGAGCTTCAAGGTTAGTGAAGTTAACCTTGTGTCCACCTCTTTTTTCAGTAGCTGAATCTCCTCTCGAAGCTTGAACTCGGTGTCGTCAGCCTTCTTCAATTTTTACAAAAATTCCCTCATGGTCTACATGAGGGCAACCTCAGCCTTGGCCAGATCACTGATCTCCTCCTCAACCACCTTCATCTTCTAAAGCTCCACCTGAACTTCATCCAGAGGAAGATGACCCTTCGAGCGATCTTTTTACTCCCGAAGAAAATACTCATAAAGATTGACCCATTAGATAATCTTTGTAATCACTGAAAAGGCTTGAGTTTCCCTCTGTTCATCCTTGAAGCATACAATGCTGGTGAAGTGAATGACTCTGGACACAAACCCAACAAGACTTCTAACCTGCATTCGACAGGAACCCAAAATAAGAGCAGTCAAAGAGAAACTTACCAAAGTTAGACCTTTTCCTTTCCACTAACCTGGGGCACTTGAACTGCAAGCCTTGTGGCATCTACGTCTATGTCCGGGTAGAGGGTGAGCAAGATGTCCACACTCCGGGCGGTAGTGGACCCTTTCCAAAGTTCTAGAGTCATGTTCTTGGTCTCTTCCTCACCAAATAGATATTGGTCTTCATGCACCAGCCACTCAGGCTGCCGAGGAATGAGGTCGGATCTAGACTAGAAAAGAGTTAGGGAAAGCACAAAAAGGGGGTCATCCCCGAACATACCACTAAAATTCCTAAAGATCATCCAAAAGTTGAGAGGTTTTAACTTAATAGGTTTTTTATTATTACCATCATCGCGGAAAACATCTTGTACTTGGTACGAGTAAGGATCCTCCTCTTGGCCTTAGGAGACTCACATGTATCATAGACGTCGTCCATAGTAGTGCCCACGGGGATTACAAAGAGTGAGTCATTCTTGGATTGCTGAAGCGGCGAGTTAACAACCCTAGAGGCATCAGGTTGGGCAATGTTTGTGGTCTCTGAATGCCAAAGCAGGAGTTTGACTGGATGACCCACTTGCCTTCTTCCTCTTCAGACTCTTTCTAGGAGCCTCGGGTTCAGCAGCAGAAACCTCGAGAGGAGTGATGATTGACATATATTTATATGTTTTTTCTCCATAGACGTGCTTTTATTGGGTGTTTGTTAGTACTTAGTGTGAGCCCAAGTTTGTTTTTTTAGGAAATGCATGTTCAGGAGAAAAAGAGAGAAGTCTGGTGAAGAACTGAGCAGAAAAGCAAAGCTGGGGACCAAAGTGCAAACATGGG